>CAUYQG010073013.1:0-45544 GCA_963574415.1 Tarsius wallacei | reverse complement strand
TTATTAAGATGGTCCCCAAGATTCCTGCCTCCTGGCATACCCACTCTGTATACTCTCACACTGTACATGGATGGGACTCATTCATAGACTTAAGTGATACTATATGGCAAAGGTGTTACTATACTTACTCAAATGGTTATATTAAGTTATATAAGACTCCCCCTTAGCAGACAGAAGAGAAATTTTCCAGCTGAGTTTGAAGAATAAGCTTTCATGTTGTGAGCTATAAGCCTCAAAGACTTGAGAGCCACCTCCACTCCATAGCCAGCAAGAAATAGGGACTTCAATTCCTCCCTGAATGTAACTGAATTCTGCCAACCACCTGAATGAACTTGAAAGAGGATCCTGAACTCGATGAGAGTGCAGTCCATCCAACACCTTGATTTCAGCATGTGACAGCCTGAACTGAGAATTCAGATATATTATATGCTATGCAAACTTTTGCCTCATAAAGACCATGAGATAATATATTTCTGCTGTTTTAAGCAAAGTTTGTGGTAATTTGTCATGCAGTATTAGAAAACTAATACACCTTTTAGATTTTAAATTAGAATTAGGCCTTATCTTTAATTTCTTTGTACATTTCAGTGCACATAGTTTAGTGCCTTGTACAAAGCAAGCATGCAATTAAGATTTGCTGGTGGATGAATGTGTTGATTAATATAATTATCCTAAAAATTTCCTCTTAATGCCTCTTTTTTCCCAACTAGAAAAGCTCTTAAAACTTTTCTTTCTTGATATTTAGAAAATACCCTTAAACATTTTTGTTCTGGAAAATTCCTCCACTTATTACCCTGTCAAGCACATCCATGCAGGCTCAAACCAAATAAGTAATCAATGTAAGTCAAAAGATAGTTTGGGAGGGAAGATCATGATACTTGGGAATTAATTTAGTTGGGCAGCCACAAAGTCTTATCTGCTTTAAATATTAAATTATGGGGAAAATGTCATGTGGAGTTTGGTTTGAATAGGTCAGAAGGGTACATTATTTCTCCATGTTTTCCAGTTATGTTAATGTACACTGAAAGTGATAAAAACAATAATAACCCTAACTAATCTTTATTAATCACCCATTATTGTCTGAAATTTTTAAAGAGCTTAACCTATTAACGTATTTAAGCCTTAAAAACACCTATAACCTAGGTTACTATTATTATCTTCATCCTAAGAAAATCCAAGCATAAAGAAGTTAAATAATTTGTTCAGGGCCAGATAGATAACAATAGTGATAATAATGAACTTGTCTAGCACTTGTATAGTGATTTTACATATATGAACTCACTGAATCCTTCACAGTAATAGTGTGAATTGAGTATTATTTTTGCCTTCACTTGAGAGATAAGAAAACAGAGGCATGTGACATAAATCAATTTACAGTACTTTTCTTCTCTAAATACTTTACAGTAATAAATTAATTAGCCAATGAGTTTCGACTTATATGATGAAGTCTTATTGTCTCAAAAGAGTTTTTCAAAATTTTAAAATCAGTTCAGTCCTTCCAGATTAACCTTTCTTGCTGAACATGTGAGTCTTCTGCCAAGAAAAGTCCAATGACTTCCCGTTGCTAACCTAACCAAATTCCAACAACCCGTGATGGCCACTTAAGACTCTCTCTTTTTTTTTATTTTTTAAAAATTAATTAATTTATTATAAAGATGTGGGGTACAATTCAGGGCCAGGTATACAAACACTGATCATGCAGGTACCCTTGTTGATGAGGCATGCCCCTCCGCTTAAGACTCTTTCATGACCTCACTCCTGTGTGTATTTCCAGTTATGCTTTCTACTATGCCTCAACATTTATTCTGGGCTCAGTCAAGTTAGCATAGGTAATATTCATTACATCCAGGCTTTCATGGTTCTGTGGTTTCCTGGGATAATTCTGGCCACTTGGAAGTTCTTCCTTCACCTCCACTTGTCTAAATAACATTTTCCTTCAATTCCATATATCAACTTATCTAGGAAGACTTTCTTTAATTCCACAAAGGAAAAACTTTTCCTTTACTTTGTAGATATCTTATTAAACATGTTACTGTAATTTATATTATATTCTTTTCTTTCTTCCATATCTTCCTTACAGACTATATTTCTTCAAGGGGAAAACAAATCGCTCATATGGAAATAAAATAATTTGATATTATTTGTTATATAAATTAGTTCAGTATAAAGTCTCTTCTAAGAGACTTTTAATTCCTTTCTCTAAATGCTTAATGGAAAGAAACAAGTGGAGATGTTGCTTTTCAGAACGGGTCCTTTTCTCATATCCCTAGAAGTTCATCTTTCAATTTCTCTTAGTTGTCCATATGTTAAGGCTGAGAAGGACTGTGATGTAAACAATGATAACATAAGAAAATGGAAAGTAAGATAATGTCAAATCCTATTACTGAATTCTACTAAGTGCCAGACATAAATTATAACTTCTAAGGAACTTATATTGCAGTAAAAAAAAAACAAACCAATAAATATATATTTAAAAGTGTTGTGAAAACATAGATCAAGGTGAAAAATTGGTTGTGGCAGAAGGTGAGGGAAGGTAGACGTGGTCAAGAATAGGCCTCATTGAAAAGATTATAGTTGGTAAGAAGAGCTGTCTAGGAAAGTTTTTCCTTCTTTGAGTGTGGATTATGTATACATTTTGAAGGGAAGGATCTTGCTTCTCTACTGACAAAGGAAGAAAACCTCTTATTAGCTTTGGTTTGCATGTAATGATAAATGATCTGAAACTGTTTAACAATCCTAATCACTCAAATAAACATATAATTTGAGTAGTTGGATCCTAAATACACTCTTTAAAATGTTAAGTCAGATGCGTATTGTTATAGGCTAAATTTTATGCATACAAAAGATGTACGTTGTAGTCCTAACATACATTGTAATGTAACTGTATTTTGAGATAGGACCTTTAAAGGTAATTAAGGTATATTAAAAGGTAATTAAAGTTATATGAGCAGGCCCTAATCTAATATGATTTGTGTTTTTATAATCAGGAGTTTTTTTTTTAACTTTTATATTTTAAAATTGTGGGGTACAATTCAGGGTTAGGTATACAAATATTCATGGTGCAGGTACGTTTGTTGATCAGGTGTGCCCCCCTTCCCCAGGCAGATTTCCACTACTGTCAATCCCACCTCTCTGCCACCCCCCACCCCCCAGCAGGTTGCCGCGACTGTCAAGTGTTTTCTTTTAGGATTGTGGTTGTTGTTTAAGGTCCACTTATGAGTAAAAGCATGTGATACTCAGTTCTTTGTTTCTGTGAAAAATCACTCAGTATTATAGACTCTAATTCCATCCAGGTTGCTGCAAAATTCATGATTTTGTTCTTTATGGCTGTGTAATATTCCATTGTGTATATGTACCACATTTAAAAAAATCCAGTCCTCTTTTGGTGGGCAGCATGGTTGGTTCCATGTTCTTGCTATTGTGAACAATGCTGCGATAAACATACATGTGCAGGTATCTTTTTTATAGAGTGATTTGAGTTCTTCTGGGTATTCCCAGTAGGGGGATTGTGGAGTCATATGGGAAGTCGATTTGTAGAACTTTTAGGAATCGCCACACTGTTTTCCACAGAGGCCGTACTAGTTTACACTCCCATCAACAGTGTAGAAGTGTTCCCTTTTTGCCACATCCTCTCCAGCATCTGTTATTTTTTGAGTTATTGATGATGGCCATTTGACTGGAGTTAGGCGGTAGCTCAGTGTAGTTTTAGTTTGCATTTCTTTGATGATTAGTGAGACTGAATATTTTTTCATGTTTTTGTTGGCTGCTTGTATGTCTTCTTTTGAGAACTGTCTATTCATATCATTTGCCCACTTTGTAATGGGTCTGTTTGCTTTTTTTTTTTTTCAGCACATTTGAGTTCCTTGTAGGTCCTAGATGTTAGGCCTTTGTCAGACATGAAGTTGCCAAATATTTTTTCCCAGTCTGTGGGCTGTCTCCCTGCTCTCTTGATGGTTTCTTTGGCTTTGCAGAAGCTTGTCAGTTTGATGAGGTCCCACTTGTCTATCAAGAGGAGATTAGGTATGTGGTATGCCCCTCCCTCCCCTAGCAGTTTCCCTCAAGCTTAGGACACGGAAAACACAGATCAAGAGACAACATCGTGAGCACACAGAGAAACTGACATCATGCCAGGTGTGGTAGCTGACGACCAACATGGTCCCCAATGATGCTTTCCTGATGGCATTCATGTCATAGTTTTAAATTATGGTTTTTCTGTGTGCCTTGTCCTCTCTCACATCATGGGCTCAGGGGAAGCCAGTTATGGTGCACTCAAGCAGCCCTATAGAGGGATCTAAAATGAGGACTTCTGCCAACAGCCATCACCAACTTAGCTTCCACATGAGTGAATTATCTCAGGAACAAGTTTTCCAACTCCAGCCAATCTTTGGTTGACTGCAGACAGGGATGACATCTTGACTTCAATCTCATGAGAAAACCCTAGCCAGATTTCTCCATTCATCCACTACTAAATATGTGAACTACAGCAGCTGAGAGATAATAAATATCTGTTGGTGTTTCAATCCACTAACTCTTGAGGCAATTTGTTATGCAGCAATAGATAACTAATATACTAAGAATAAAGCCTAACATGTTTGCAATGCAAAATACAGATGTACTCAATTTGTCAGTTTATTCCAAAATATAAGGACTATTAAAACTTATTTCTAGTTTTTATATCCTCAAACTAGCATCACCACTATCCCTGCTTGGTTTGGCTTGCCAAGTTTGCTCCATTGTTCAAGTGGTCAAACTTTCAGATTGATCTTAATGATAAAGTCTTTTATTTGGGGAGGAGACTCTTCACTTATTAATTAAATTTCTAATCTTCTTTATGAAACTTGGAGATTATTTTCTAAACTTCCACAGATTCTACTGATTTACAATTGTAATAGCCTGCAATTCATATCATCTAATGAGAGCTAGAGGATGAGAGTGAAGTGGTAGCCATTGTAGCATATCGATATAGGTGCTGTTGTGAAGGAATTTTTTGCACGTGTGATTAAACTCAAGTCACTAATCAGTTGACTTTTTAAGTAAATAAAAAGGTAAATTATCCTGAATTGCCCTGACTCAGTTGAAGAACCTTTGAAATAGAACTAGGGCCTTTCCTGGGTGAAGAGAGACTGTCACCTGAGGACAAGAAGTTTTATTTTGTGCCCTTGAGATTCCAGCCTGCTTGTAATTTCTTTCTGCTGCTGACTTAGTGGATTTCAGACTTGTTTAGCCAGGATCCCACAAATAAGTAAGCAAATTTATTAAAGAATAAATCATATATATATATGCATATATATATATGAGGGGGTACCCCCAAATGGAATTTATTTATAAAAAATTGTATATTTATTTTTACATGTTTAAACTTCAGTTACCTTTAAAGTACTCTGTTTGATGTTTATACCTATTGCAACACTTCTTCCATTTCTCAAAACAGTTTTTGAACTCGTCAATTTTGATGCCTTTTAGTGCTTATATTTTTTGAGATTTCTATATTATTTTATTTTATTATATAGATGTGTGATACCAGTGATAATTTACTACATAAGTAGGCTGCATGCAGGTGACATTTGGGCTTGTAACTGGCCTTTACTCCCTCCTATAGTGACCAGATAACCTGTGTGTTGTCACATGTTCACTATTCTCTTCTCTCCCTAGCAATGCCCAGCAACTGCTGATCCCTCCCTTGTGCTAATGTTACTAATGTTTAGGGCCCACTTATGAGTTTATGAGTGAGAACATGCAATTTTCAGTTCACTTAGTATGATGGTCTCCAACTCCTTCCAATTTTCTGCAAAGTTCATATTTTGTTCTTCTTCATGACTGCATAATACTTCATCATGTATATGTACCACATTTTATTTATCCAGTCCACTTTTGATGGGAATTGGGTTGATTCCATGTTTTGGCTATTGTGAATAGTGCAGCAATAAACATGTGTATGCAGGTGTCTTTTTTGTAGAATAATTTATTTTCCTCCAGGTATATTCTCAGGAAAGGGATTGCTGGATCATATGAAGGTCAATTTTTAGTTATTTTAGGAATCACCACACTGCTTTCCATATAGGTTGAACTAGCTTGCATTCCCACCAATAGTGTAGAAGTGTTCCCTTTTCTCCACACGCATGCTAGCATCTTCTGCTTTTTGGCATATTAATGATAGCCATCCTTACCTGTAAGGTAGTGTCTTAATGTAGTTTTGATTTGCATTTCTCTGATGATTAGTGGGCTGAGCATTTTTTTCATGTGTCTGTTGGCTGCTTGTATGTCATCTTTAGAGAAGTGTCAGTTAGAAGTTGGAAAGGCAAGATTATTAAAATCCTAACTTTGGCAAAAGAATCCAGATCACTAAGATAAAATCACAATTGTAGGATATAGAAGACAAAAATATCATAGAAAGGATCAACAAGACAAAAAGCTGGTTCTTTGAAAGGATGAGTAAGATTGATGAACCCCTGACCAGACTGGAGAGAGAGAGAGAGAGAGAGAGACAGAGAGAGAGAGAGAGCATATAAACACAAATAGAAATGCAAAAGGCGAAGTCAGGATTGACCCTGAAGAAATTCAAAAGATTATTTGAGATTAATATGAACACTTGTATGCAAATAAACTAGAAAAGCTAAAGAAACGGAAGACTTTCTGACGTCACACAACCTCCCAAAGTTGAAACAAGAAGAACTTGAAACTCTAAACAGACCAATAACAATCCAGAAATTTGACTCAGTCATAAGAAGTCTCCCAGACAAAACAAGCCCTGGACCAGATGGCTTCTCAGTTAAATTCTACAAGACATATAAGAAGGAGCTGATACCAATCCTATAGCAAGTATTCCAGAAAATTTTTTTATTTTATACTTTTATTTTTTTATTATTTTTTATTATAAAGATGTGGGGGTATGGTTCAGGGTTAGGTATACAAACATTGATTATGCATTTACCCTTGTTGATGAGGTATGCCTCTCCCTCCACTAGCAGTTTTCCTCAACTGTCAATCCCATGCCCCCTCCCCTGACAGTTGAGAATGATGGCATTCTCCCCAACTCTCTTTATGGAACTAACATCATACTGATACCCAAACCTGGCAAAGACCCAACAAGGGAAGTCAATTACAAGCCAATCTCCTTGATGAACATGGATGTAAAAATTCTCAAAAAGATTCTAAGACATTGAATTCAACAACACAACTCAAGGATTATCCACCATGATTAGGTGGGGTTCATTCCTAGGATGCAGGGGCTGGTTCAACATTTGCAAGACCATAAGCATAATTCAGCACATTAACATGTAAAACCAAGAACTGCATGATTATATCATTAGACACAGAAATAGCATTTGACAAAATCCAGCATCTCTTCTTGACAAAAATCCTTAATCACCTAGGCATAGAAGGAACATTCCTTAAAAGAGTAAGCGCCATCTATGATAAACCCACAGCCAACATTTTGCTCAATGGGTAGAAGCTGAAAGCAACCCCCCTAAAGAACAGCAATAAGATAAAGACGCCTACTCTCACTCCTCCTGTTCTACATAGAGCTGAAAGTTCTAGCCAGAGCAATCAGACAAGAGAAAAAAATCAGGGGTATCCAAATAGGAAAAGAAGAAGTTAAGCTATCTCTCTTTGTGGACAGTATGATTCTATACCTTGAAAACTTTAGGGAGTCTGTCAAAAGCCTCCTCACACTAATAAATGACTTGGGTAAAGTCTCGGTTTACAAAATGCAAAAGAGAGTTGCATTTCTATACACCAGCAATAAGCAGTTGGAGAACCAAATAAAAAGCACAAACCCATTCACAATAGCCACACACACACAAAGAAATACCTTGGAATCCACCTAACCAGAGAAGTGAAATACTTTTACAACAAGAACTACAAATGTTGCTCAAAGAAATCAAGAATGACATAAACAAATGGAAAAAGTTTCCAAGCTCGTGGATAGGGAGAATCAATATTGTCAAGATGTCCATCCTACCAAAGGCAATCTACAGATTCAATACAATACCCATCAATTATCAGCATCACTTTTAGTGCTCCCACCATTTTTTGTTTCATTTCTTCCTAAGGGTGAAATGTTTTCCTTTAAGGACTTTTTTCATCTGGGGAAACAAACAAACAAAAAAGGTGCTTGGGGCAAGATCAGGTGAAGAGGAAAAGTAGGGCATGGAGTTCGTGCTGTTTTTGGTCAAAAGCAGCTGAACACTCAGCATGGTGTGGGCAAGTGGGCTCATAAATCACCACTGTGAAAGAGTAAACGTATTGAAAGGATCTCCAAAGAAAATTTGCTGAAGCTGAACGCAACCTCTTACAACAACGCTAGCTGGTACACCACTGGTGATGGGTTCATAGAACACATACCCAGCAGGGAATGCCTGTACTACAAAGTGCCCACCCTTCAGAAAATAATTCCATTTTTTGTTCCCTCTCATTAGATAGATTGATGATAGAAAGATAGATGGATAGATAGACAGAGGTATGTAGACATATATAATCTCTAATATTTCCTGCTTATTTTTTTCTCTGGTTGGACCCTGAATGACCCACTTGCTTAAAACAAATAATACATTTTAATGCTACAATTGTATAAATTATTTGATTATATAATCCAATTGTATCCCCACAATCAATTTAAACCAATTTCCAAATAGTAAATTTATTTTATATACAATTAACTGTAAGTTTTATAAAATTCAAATCAGTTAACTTTAACGAACTGTAAATTTATTTCACATAGAACACTCTGAGAAGGAATATATCATTCATTTTCTCCAAAACAATAAATTTCAAACCAAAAGAATAGCATTTGTCTTCTGGGAAAATATAGTGTTTCTGAAGTCAATAATCTTCTCTGCTCACAAGCAAGCTCAGATCCCTTCAAACTTAAAATAATCAAAAACTTTAATCAAGCATACTTTCATCTTAGGTTCTTCTCTCTTTTCTTACCGCTCTCTCAGAAGAATAGTCTACACTAATATTTCGATTTTTCAATTTCTTATTTACTCCTCAGCCATTAATATTTGGCTTCTATTGTTAAAACTTTACCAAAATTATCTTTGATTATTTCCTTCTCCTTAAATTCACAACCGTATTTAATGACTGCTTTACTGGATCCCTCAGCTTTATTCAATAATATTGCCTTCTTCCTCCTCCTAGGAAGTCTTTCTTTCCACAGCACCTATAACATCACAACTTTCTGGTTTTTTACTGGTTACTCTTTCTCTAACTCTTTCACTAGTTTATCAACCTCTGACTGTACTTTAGCTCCTTGGGATTCTAGCCTGGTTTTTCTTGTTTTAAAATATTCTCTCTTTAGGAACATTCTCTCACACGCCTAGCTTCAATATCCAACCAGATGTCAATGACTCTCAAATGTGTGCCAAAATTTCAGATCTGACCCTTTATCCAACCATTTCTTCAACGTCTTTATTCAGCTATCTCAACAGAACCTGTAATGCAATGGCCCCAAAACCTAACTAATGATTTTCCTCCTAAACCCACCCTTCTCCAGTGTTCCTCAGTTTAGTAAAGAACATCATCATTTATTTGTGCAAGTTAAAAACCTGAGAGTGGTTTTCATGTTTCTTCTTGCTTTGCTCCCTTCTTCCGAGTCCCTCTATCATATTTACCACCATGTTCTGTTAATTTTACCATCTAGAATCTGACTTCTCCTTTGTATGCCAGTCATTCCAAATATAATTTCAAGCCACTTTCATCTCAAAATTAGACTGTAAAAGCTTCTTAATGAGTCTCCAGGCAATCACTCTTGCTCAGCATCCTCTAATTCATTTATATACTGCATGCAAATAAATATTTTCAAATCCTAATTCTCACCTTATTACTTCCATGCTTAAAAACCCTTCATGGCTTCTTAGTTATCCACATCTTTATTGTAATTTCAGCCTTCCTCTATTAATTTATCTGTCTCAATAATAGATAATAATAAACTTGTCGTTTTTTTCCCTTTCCACTATTGATCCATGCCTCCTCGTACCTCAAGGACTATTTCTGTGCAACTGGCTTTCTAATTTATTTAACTTCTACTTATTGCAAATATTTGAATTTTAGCTCAAATAACATTTCTCAGAGTAACATTTCATTATGTCCATAGTCAGATTCTCATAACATAGCTTCTCAAGCATCCTATATTTTTCTTTAAAAATGTTATATCTGTGTGCTCCATGGGAAACAGGGTTGTGCCATCACAAATTAGAAGTATATTATTGTATTTCCAGGTGTAGAATAGGCCTGATACACAGACACTTACCAAATATTCAAGGAACAAATAAATAAATAAATGATTGAATAAAGCATCATCACAACATTCTAGATAGTTTCTAAGATATTGAACTAAAACTAAAGTATTAATTTAAAAATGTGATAAGAACCTGAGGAGTATGACCTTGTAGGTTTTTGTATTTATTCTTTCTTAATTACATATACTTTGCATTTGCACCATTTCTAAATGACAGGCTGATTTTTAAAAAACGATTGGAGATGAGAATGCAGACTGTAAAATGAAAATCAAGCTGTGCTTGCTTTACCTAGCATCATTAAGAAACCACAAATTCTGCAATTAAAAATATAACTTTGTATGTGATACATGAGAATGTCCAGCTTGTTTATCCACAGCTTTATTGGCTCTATAGATCTTTTGGGAGTAAAAACATCCTTTGCATTATAAGATAAGTAACTGACACAAAAAATACACAGCAAGCAGAAAGAGGAATAAAGTTCCATCTTAGAATGACTCATAGTTCTACCAAACATTTACATAATTGTCAGACAGGATTATTATTTATCTAAATTACAAATGTATTTTTTCTCGTGAATATCTGATGAAGGGCATTTAATTGCTAATTAACATATTCTAAAATAGAATCAACATATGTATGAACTCTTCTAAGTCCTGAAGTTTTAGGACAGTTGTGTCAATAAACAAAAGATAGCAAGTAGAAGTAACATGCTTATGTATGAGAGAAATCACACTTGGACCAATAAGATTCTAAATACAGTGAAAAATCAATCTTAATGTTCTTTTCCATGTTCCTGCTATTTTAGCCATGAACAGTTTAGGTTATAAGATTCACATATTTTTGTTAGATAAAGTCAATAGAATTATTTAAAGAGCTGGATGTGACTTCAGAAGTTCCAAAGGTTACAGTGATATAAAAGTTCAGTACTGTCAAAGTTCTGTACTGTGGAGCATCCCAGGCCTTAGCCTTGACACTATTTTGATATCATTCTGATGCCAAGTATAAAGAAGTTAAGAGTCTTTATTTTTTTTCCCCTTGTTCTCTATCCTGTCTTCAATGAAACACTGAGATTGGGAAAAATAGGTCTCAAGTAGCCCAAAGGCATCTTGCTTATTTCACATTTGAGTCTGATTTCTCTAATTCGCGAAGCTGACTGTTTCATATACTTTTCTACAGAAAATTCTGGTAGAGTGTATGAGTGTTTTGAAGGGCCAGGTCATGTGCTGTAAACAAGTCCCTTTCTCTCTCTCTCCTTGTCTCTTTCTGGCTTTCTCTTTCTGTCTGTCTGTTTCTGTCCTTCTCTGTCTCTGTCTCTCTCTCTGTGGGTGGGGGAGGGTGTGAGTGTGTGTGTGTGTGTGTGTGTGTGTGTGAGAGAGAGAGAGAGAAAGAGAGAGAGAGAGAGCAGTCACAGGCCTGAGAGCATGAAAAGGGGCCAGTTGTAGGCCATACTTTGTAGGGAGCTTACACAGTGGGAGTCAAATAGAATAATTACAGGACTCTTGTGGAAAACTTGAAATCTGCATCTAGGGCTCAGAATTCTCTTTTTTCAGCTAAGGGCATACCTGGTTTTCAGCTCTACCAGCCTATAAATGAGAGTCTGTGCCTCTCTCTAGGATGCTGGGTTTTATCACTTGGAAGCACATAGCACTGCTCCTGTTCTGCCAAGCTGCAGGTTGTACTTTGTAAAAACAGGTGTAGACAGGTAATTAAAGACACAAACTTCTTCCTGGGATTGAACTTGGAGAAGGTAGGTACTGAAGTCAAGAATTAACTCATAGACATTTACGTAAAAATGAAATCAAATGATAAAGAAGCATATGCATTTTCCTAGAAGTTTTTTCAATGGAAAGCACACACATTTGGAGAATCCATCTCTGCCACTACTCTACTCCAGGGCTAATTATATCACAATAAGTAGATGCTATCTCAGAGATTTCCACAGTTTGTCTAAAATATTTTAAAATCGGTTTGTAAAACATCCTAGGGTTATTTCACAAATGACTACATTTATTAATGTTTACCTACAGTCATAATCAAGTATTGGGCTTTCATTTTTCTTTCATGTTAAGTAAAAAAGTTTCATGTAATACTGCAAACTTTCTTCCTCAGAGCTAAGAACTCATCAACTTGAGTCCTTAGCACGAAGAAGGGTGTTTTGAAGGTAATAGGCACCGCTGTACATTACCAGTTGAGAGAAAAAAAAAACAAGGCACTGCTATTAAGAAGGTACTTACTAACACTTTTTTGGTGGTTGTATTGGATCAGACATAGCTATATACATAAAAGACTTTACTCTGGTCAATAAAAATAAAACAAAAATATGCAGAGCTAGTCAAACAACTGATTATATTGACTATGATATCAAATGATCAGTTTGACTAGTTATTTTGTCATCAGCTGCATTCTTGTTATGTTGAGACAGTTTAAATCAACTAAAATTTAAATTCTGACAACCAGCTACTAAGCCAAGATCATAATACTTTTGAATTTTCTTAGTTAGATATCTGGATGCTGTTTTTTCAGGCATGATAATAAAAGTTCATATACTATTATTCTCCAAAAATCCATAAAAACATTTTTCATGAAGACCATGATGATGTTTTTGGTTTGTGTATGCATATGTTTTATTTTGTGTACAATATGTGAAGTTAGTGATTCTTGCTTGAGGAACCTGGCTAATGGTCAGCCAGAAAGATAAGAGTTCTGGCTCACTAAGTGAAGACAGCAGGTCAGAGATAACATTAGTTTACTGACTAAATTTTGAAGACAGAGTTTATTTTACATTTCTCAATTTACTTAGTGGGCCTAAGTGTTCTTATTCATTTTATGCCACACTCTGCCCTATGGAACTGGGACATTATCATGATTTCTTTAGGAACTTTAGAATCAGAATTATAAGAGAGCATCATGAAACTAAGAAAAAGGTTGACAGCATGGACGCACTTTTCGGAAGAAAACAATGTTAGATAGAGAAATGGATTTAATTTTTTAATGAGCTCCTGTCTTCCAGAGATTTCCCAGATGCATGAAGTGACTTTGTTTTATTTACTTGGTGAAATGATCTTTGAGGTTATATCTAATTGCGTTATTAGATAAGCCTGTCATTAATAAGGCCCTGATTATTAAGCATGTACATGCAAATCTACTTCTTCAGAAATGTTCTTATTTAGGTGCCAGAGTGATAATTCAAACACAGGTTTTTCAGACTCCGAAGAGTCTGCTCTGAACCATTGCTGTATGTGTGTATATATAATGTATATTAAATATTATATATAAATATATTGAAACATATATTATATATTATGGACTGTAGCAAATAAAAAGTTGCAAAAAAAGAATACACATCTCATCTTGGTCATCTTTTAATTGTAAGATATTTTTGTAAAAAATATTAAAACTGTAGAAGAGATGGAGTTGAGCTGATTTCTCAGTTTAGATTTCATATATAGTAGGACAAAAAACAAACTTCCACACAAAAAATAAAATATAAATCTGATAGGCCAGAAAAGGATATTCATTCCTTTTGGTCATTACTGGTGGCAGGGAATAGTTAGCTATTCAACTGGCCAAGCAAGGAGAAAAATAGAGAGAAGAACATTTTTCACATTTATTTCCATGCTCCAGTCAAGATCTAGACATGTTCACCAAAAAGAGATTTCTGAAAAGTGCCCTAAGAGATGATTTCAGAAAGAGATCAATAATAATTTAGAATGAGGAATGTATCCATAGAAACAGCATAAAATACAAAACTGAAATACTGCACCCTGGCAGTATTTCTGCTTCTGATATTGACTTATATTTTGAAAATCACTTAATGTTTTAGTCCTTGTTCCAATATTTGTGAAATGAAGGGTGAGTCTCTGCTTTGCAAATACTCTGGGTGCAGTAATGCACTATCCTTAGTTATGAAGAAAAAAGACCAATCTGCTTTGTTTTACTTTGTTGTTTCACCTGGGGCAGCAGGTATTGTACCTGGCAAGACAAAGAAAGATACAGCAGTGGGGCTTCCACTTATACAGGGTCTCTAAAACCACCCGGAGATCAGAACTTGGAATAATAGCACACTGAGGGTCAATAAGAGGAAGGATTACCATATAGTCGTTAAGAATAAAGTGCCCAGATAAATAATACCTGCTTCCTCAAACTGCTTTACAGTTATGAAAACTATATGACATAATTTTGGTGAGTGGAAACATGCTGAGGGCTTCAGGAATGGTTTTGGCTTTTTTGATTCAGGTGTTGCCCCTTCCATCTGCTTCCTATCTAGAATTGAACATGGTATGTGGAATGTAAAAACCGTATTGCCACCATGAATCAGAAAGCTTGTGGGGAAAAAAAGCCAAAGAAAGATAGAAAGAGGCTGGTTTGGGTTTTGATGGTGTCACTGAGCCACCAAGCCACCCTGGCACATTTGTCCCTGGACATTTTTGCACAAACAATAATGCAAAAACGTCGTAATCTAGTTTAAGCCATCATTAGTCATGTTTTCTGCTACATGTACTGAACTGAACTCTAAATTGTGTATGTTGGGAGACAACTCTTCATAGTCTCGTCTCGTTTCTGCACATCTTGTGAGGAGAAGTATTGACTGCTTTGTTTTAAAACATGCTTATAATATGGCAAATAACCATGGAAGATAAACATACTGTCTCCACCTGAAGCAAAGGCCAGTTTGCTTGCTGTTTGTATGATAAAGAAAAGGATTTCTTCAAGTATGCTCATGGTCTATTATTAAAGGTTCAAGTTTTCTAAGCTTGGGATTCCTCTCCTGAAACAAAATTCACTGTCTGTGCAGGTGTTACCTGGTCTTATTTATATCATTCTGAAAAAATTTGGATTGGGGGAACTGCTGGAGGCCAGCTCCAGCAGGTCCGGGTTCCTGAAGCAGGAACGGAGTTGGCGAAAGAGAGAAAACTTGGACACCTGACTCTGCTGCATTAGCAGGACAGATACCATTTATTGCCAGTTAACAGTGAGCTTTTATATTATTCATACAAGGAAAAGGACAAAGAAAATTCCTACAACAAGATGTAACCAGTAACTTCATCAATAACCTTGACTGAGATAAAAAAACAAAACAAGCAGTTCATGCATAGTCCATAATTTCTCAGCAAATGAATCATATGTTTTAAAAGAATGTTACACACTAGACATGTTAATTTCCCCAGTTTACAAAACTTAATCCAATTATGTCTAGAAATGTTTCTTCCATCTAATTTACTTTATCTTAAACTGTAAAAACAAGTTTATAAATCATTTTTACAATGATTACTACAGTCTACAGATTATTGAATAACATATATTTAAATCAGGCTTAAGCTACTCTACAATACAAATTCTGTATAGCAAGAACAACATAATAATATAAAAATGTTTATTTTCTTATGTTAAAGCCTCAAATAAGTATGGTTAATGAGTTGTAACTATATCCTAACATGCAAGCCACAATACAAATCATAGTAACTGAGGCAGAATAACATTCTGGGAACTCGAATTAATTGTTAATCAAAAAAGCAACTCTACCAAGCAATTATCTATCCACACCTGATGTTCAAGGTTTTGCTCATGACTCTTTGGTGAGATTAAGGAGTTCTCTGTGGACGTCAGAAAGAACACTCTCGGTCCTCATTGTGAGTTTTTCAGCCATAACACTAGATAAAGTGACAGTGAGGCCCAGCACTAGGAGGTTAGGGGCATAGCCAGATAGGGGAATAATAGAAACAACCTTTTCTCGTAAAATACTCTTTGGTTTCTATGTATGGGGCAATGGATAACGCGAGTTGGAGTTGTTGTTTTTTTTGCCTTCAGACTGCACAGAACTTTCCAGCTGCACTAATAACAAAAATAGAAGTAAGGGTTTCAGCTGCCCAGGCTTGCTTTGCAGTCCAGGGTCTTCAGCCCCCTGGACTTTGTCAGCAGGCAAGCCTCCATGGCTGACTCCCAACAGGGAACTAGTGAAAATGCTAATAACTCTGACTACCACTACTGATATGAGTAAAAAGTACTTTGTCTCAGACCCAGGGGTCTGGTGTCTTTGGCCTGCATCCATGAAAGCGTGGCAGTATTACTTGCTAGTTTGTAGTAGGGTTATACCTTAGACCTTCAACAGTTCTCAATTAATTGATATGGAACAGAGTTGTCAAAATCAATATCTACATATGAATTCCATAGATAAGGATTGCTTCTACTCCCTACATCTGAACTAAAATACCAACTAAATGGTGACTATGATGTAGTCGATTAACAAAAATGAACTGAAATTCGAGTTCACTTTATTTCTAAAAAGTAGCAGTACAATTACATATACATATATTTTAATTGGCCATATTTCCAGCAAAGCAGAGTGAAACTGGAAAGTTTAAGGGAAGCTCACAGAAAAATTATAAACTACTTTAGAGTCAGTTAAAAGACAAACAGTATTTACTTCACATAAAATTAGGTCTGTATTGTGGCAGATGAGCTTGGGATGCATCCATAATGCAGTGAAAGGGAAGAGAGAGAATAATATATATGAAAGACTGAATAGGTGCTACAAAACAAACAAATGACAGATGTTCCAGGAGTGAACAGAAAGAGTATCCAAATATGATGGTGATAACGATGACAATAAAACATTATGGAAATGGAAAAAGACCTGCATTTGAGTATCAAAATGGCCCATAAATTATAAGAAAAAAATAAAAGAAGAATATAGAATTAGATATTGCCTGAGGAAACTTCTGGAATTAAAAAACAAAGAACAGACACTACAAGAATTGAGAAAGAAGTATATTTTCACTTTGGAAAAAAAAAATCAGAGTACACATTGCATAATTCCATTTGGACAAGACAAAGCTATGGGGACAGTAAAAAAGATTAGTAGTTGCAAAGGGTTAGGAGGGAGAGCGGGCTGAACAAGCTGAGCACAGAAGACTTTTAGGGCAGCGATCACACTCTGTGTTTTATTATAACAGTGAATACGTATCATTACATGTTTGTCAAAACCTATAGAATATACAATACTAAGAGTGTACCTTAATGCAAACGGTAGACGTTGGGTGACAATGATGCATCCGTGTAGCATCACTTACTGTAACAAGTGTACAAGGGTACCATTCTGGTGTAGGATGCAGATAATAGGGAGGCTGTGTACAAGTGGGGACAGGAGGTATATGGTAAATCTCTGTACTTTCCTCTCAGTTTTGCTGTGAACCTAAGACTGACTATAAAAAAAAAATCACTTTAAAAAACTAGATTGTTCTTAGCTATCTGATTCACATTACTGAAATGCCAGAACACCATGAAGCAAAAATAATTAAAGCAACTAATTGTTCATGAATAGAGATCCAGTTAAATAAATTATTTTATATCAACTTGATAAAATACTTTGTGACTTATAAAGCAATGATATAACTCTAGTTTACTAATAAAGACAATAGTGGAAGACATCCATGAATTGATTTAAACTACAATTGAAAGTTACCAGATTCTTTATTTCTCTCTGTGTATACTTCATTCTGTACATTTTCTTCAGGTCTTTTATTTTTCCTATCTTCTTATTATTCCTAGCAGCTCCTAAACTGGTATTTGATCTATCTACGAAAATTCTAATTTCAATAATCAAACTTTTTGTTCTTAGTACTTTTAATTGGCGTATTCAAATGTTACATGTCCTAATTTCTTTCTATAATTTTTTTTTGTGTGTGAACAAACTGCCACAGACACAAAGTGGTAGCTATAAACAAACAGAATCTACAAAATTAAAACATAAGAACAACTGTGAAGCAAAGAATTCTGTAAGGTAATTTAATCATAAAATCTTAATGCTGTACTTTTAGTTGTTAAAACAAAAAAGAAATTTTTAACATTACCTTTTCCATGTTCATCATTTTATAAAGACTTTTGTGGCTCCGAGAGATCAAATTTTTGACCGATGCCACGTGTGTAATTAGTGGCAGAAATTATATATTAGAACACTGTTCTTTTCATTTCTAACTTAGTTTAAATTCTTTCATAATAAGACCCAAGCTTATAACTTCAGCAGACATATACTAAGTTTAGTAATTATTTAAGAGGCTCAGTGTAATTATGAAGTAAATACAACAGTACAATATCGAAAAGCAGTGTTTCAGTGTTATATAAATTTGACCTATTTAAGTCAAGTAGTCCAGAAAAAAAATTAAGAATCTTTTAATTATTTGCATTACAGCACTTTTGGAAAAGTGTAGATGTATGTGAGTATGTGTGTGTGTGTGTATTTGTGTGTATTTTCAAAGTTGATTAGATATGTCTAAATTCATAACTTTATTTTGTGTTTAAATATTTCTCCTGCTCAATCAGAAAAACTAAGCATTATTCCATTAATGTATTTTTAAAAGCTTTTGAAACTTTTAATTTTTTATATGCATAACTCTATATCTAGTGTCTCATTAGCAGATAGCACGTATTTAATAAATATTGGATGAATGAATTATTTCTTAAAGAAAAGACTTGGACAAAACATAGGTTATTATTCATGTCTTGCCATTAATTAAATAAATGGAGACTACAGAAATATGCTCTCATCCTGTTTCTACATTTGTAAGACGACATATGTGGGCATGGGTACTAATGGTAAATAGGTTTTAATTTATTCATTAATTCAAATTGAGAATAGTTTCATGGCACTAACTTTATGATAATACTTTTGATGTTATGTTCAGGCTCAGCTAGGAAAAGCGTTGTGTTCAATTTGTGACATGTGCCTTGTGCAAAGGTTAGGAAAAGGTCATGTATAAACCATACATTTTTCCATATATTTAGGGATACATTAAAGATATTTTTACCCATTTCAAGTCTGGGCCAATTGCTCTCTTTCAGAAGTATTCTATAACTCTGATTATTAATAATTTGGGTATTCTCATCTTGGTCTTCTTTGCTCTGGTTCATACTTTTCAATGCAACACATTTTCAAATACCATCTTGCCAAAATGCCCTAATTTGTAATATCCCATTTCTTATGTGGAAGTTTAAAAAACACACACAACAAAAAACAGCCTAAGGGGTATATGGAAGGAAATAGACAGAGACTTGGAATACTTTAGTTAGTTCACTGATTCTCAATTTTTTTTTTTACCCCCACACCATAATAGAAACACAAAAATAAAGACTTGAGGACCAAGCCACAGTGTTAGCTTCAGAATCCTCAGTACTCAGAGAAATAGAAACTTTCAGTTACTGTATGGATTGAAAGCCAATTCCTCTTTTAAAGTTCAACTTAAATCACACCTCCCATTTGAAACCTTCTTTAATAAATCTGAGGTGTAATAGACTGTCATTTCTCTATATTCCTGTAATAGTTTTCTTTGTCTTCTATTTCATCATGAGTGTTTTATATTACAGGTAGTTCTTTACAAACTCCTACTTCTAATTTTTAAATTAATCGAGGGCAAAAATGGTCTTACTCAATTTTTTTTAATCTCAGAAAAACAATGAGAAAATATTGGTTTTTAATTAATGAAGAGACTTAAAAGACAGTTATAATTCAGTTAGGAGTCACCTAATTGGTCAGAGGCAGAGACCAGTCAGAGAAAGACGTGGAGACGATGAAGTAGACAGCTGTAGCACCCAAACCACTCCCAAGAGAAGGAGCAATTTTTTCTTTTTCTTTTTTTTTTTGAGTTGGAGTCTCACTCCGTCGCCCAGACTGGAGTGCAGTGGCCGCTCCCGGCCACCTCAGCCTCGACCTGCTGGGCTCCGGCGATCCTTCCGCCTCAGCCTTCCAAATAGCTGGAACTACAAGCACGCGCTACCACGCCCGGCTGGTTTTTTGATTTACTGTAGAGATGAGGTCTCGCCAAGTTGCCCAGGCGGGTCTCGAACCTGCGGACTCAGGCAATCCACTCACCTCGGCTTCCCAAAGCGCGGGATTACATCGGAGTTGCAGGGGCCTGGCAGGTTGGCTCATGCCTGTCATTCCAGCATGTTGGAAGTCTGAGGAGGGAAAACTGCTTAAGCCTAGGAGTTCTAGACTAGTCTAGGGAACATAGTGAGACCTCGTCTCTACAGAAAATACAAAAATTAGCTGAGTGTGGTGGTGCATGCTTGTAGTCCCAGACACCCAGGAGACCAAAGAGAAAGGATTGCTTGAACCCAGGGGGTCAAGGCTGTGGTGAGCCTGGATGGTACCGCTGCATTCCAGCCTAGGTGACAGAGTGAGAACAGGAAAGAAAAAAAAAGTCTACCAAAAGAGAGTCAATAGATTGCATATTTTTTTCTTAGAAGGATATTCACTTTAAGAGGGAAAACAGGGATTATCCCTATTCCTCTGGTCCAACAGAAAATGGATTATTTTATTTAACTTTAAAGTGTGTGGAGATGGTGCTTAGAGTTAGTAAGCAAATACTGATTTCAACTATAAATTTTGAGACAGAATTATTGAATATTAAACTTAGGATGGATCCTGAGGAACTTCCAAGTCAATTTAGTGATTTTCTAAGTGCAGAACAATATCTATAAAGGTTTAGAGATTTGCCTGAAAACAGAACATAACAGAACTCAATCTTTAAGAAAGTACCCTAAGTCCATCTGGGAAGTTTTGAAAGTTAAAGAGACTCTCCTAGAAATGATGAAGAAATTTATCTATTTTCAGAAATTTATCTATTTTTAAAAGACATATTTCAAAAACTTCTAAGACATTTAAACATAAAGGTGGAAACACTCAGGGAAAAAAGAAAAAATAATTCTTTATTCTGAAAATATATTTGCATCTCAAAAATAAGAATATAAGCTTTACCCAGGTAAAAGGAAGGATTATGACTTCTAGAGAGCTAATGAGAACTTCAGATAGCTAAAATGATAATAAACATTCTGACTTCCATGAAACATGGAGGCTGCTCTTGTGTTTGTGGACACTTAACTGATACGAAAACACAAGCTTCAGGGGTTCCTAAAGTTTTTTTTTTTTTTCCTCTGCTTTCCTTTTCTCTATTTCCTTTGCTTTACTTCCTTTGCTTCACAAGAGCTATAAACATAACAGAACTCAATCTTTAAGAAAGTAACCTAAGTCCATCTGGGAAGTTTTGAAAGTTAAAGAGACTCTCCTAGAAATGATAGCATACATTTTCAATCTATACTATGGAAATAAAAGGTTTTATTACACAGTCTTAATTTTAAAAGTGAGGAAACAATCATCTGGTGTTTTCCTTTAAAAATTCTTAAATTAAGATTCTTTTGACATGTATATAACATGCGATTGCACTTTTTTTCTTTCAATGTGTCAGAACATTTATAGAAAAATAGTTTCTTAAAAAGCAAAACAGCTACACAGTTAACTTGAGGTTGGTGTCATTCTGCTAATTCTGACCTTAATTTTTATTTTTCTTGTAAGGATTTTGTGACCTTGAGCCTAAGGATACAACAGGAGTCTAGTAGTTAGGGCAAGCACTTTGTAGAGACAACTTAGTATTGAGCTTAAGAGATATGGATGGACTTTTTCCTTTGTAATTGGCTCTCTGCTCTGAAATCACTTGATACAACCCAGACTTTGGAACCCTTTGGATTTCATCTGAAGGGCTTTGTGATTAGAGAAATGGGAATGACCTCAATACAAGACTTTTTCACTTATACCATCCTCCTTAAGTTAGACTTCACTTGATTCTCAGTTTTGTACTAGTTTTTTTTTTTTTTCAAAGACCTAACATTCCGATCTCCAGGTGCTTTGTCATCATTTACACCCTCCTTAACTTCAGGATAGATCATCAGAAAACTTCACCACAGTGGATCTGCTTTTTCACACTTTAGGCTGAATGACAGGTCTGAGAATTTTCCCTAGTTGAATCTTAACTGTCAGTTAAATATTTTCCTAGTCTAAATTATGCAAAACTCTGAGTATCTTCAACCCAAAATATTGTTTATTGTAGGTTTGTATTCCCTATTAGTACCCAAGGTTCAAGCTATAATTGCTTTCCCTGCTAAAGTTGTATGTTTCAATCATAGTCATAATATATAGTTATTTACAGGGAAATGAAGATAAAGCAAGAAAGTCTAATCATCTGAAAAGAGAGACCAGTAATTAGGCTGTAGAAAACCTGTAATTGTCTATACAGGTATTTTTACCTGAATAAGAACTCAAAAGTTATTTATCTTTAAGTTTGTACTTATTTTTCTTCTGTTTAAAAAAAGCAACAATTGCACAGCTTAGAAAACTAACTCTTCCTACCTATACAGTATTTTAATAATTTACTTCACACATCCTTAATGTTGTAGAGAACTCAGAACTGTGTCATTACCATTGAATTAGCTTGGACAATTTGTGATAAAACAAACACCTCAAATTGACATAGTTTTCATAAGTAAAAGGGACAGGAATTTTCCTTTGAAGTACATCCTGCAGAAATTTAGGTTGATCCCTGTTTTTTCTTCTCTTACAATTTCTTGGCTCATTTATATAATACAACCCACGCAGACATTTGTGTCAAAGTACACAATTGTTTTATTGTATTTTGAATCAAATTCATTGTAGAGGTTATAGTATCTTGATATCAAAACACATTTTAATGAGATAGCTTCATTAATATTATAGAGATGAGGCATTTCAGTAACAAAGAGGGCAAATAACTAGTCAAAAGTCAGTTACAGTATCTCACATTACTCGATTATCTTGGCTCAGTTAGAAAATGTAAGCACTTTTCACGCTTTGTAATCTGGAGTCACTCTCCTTTACTATTGGATCTCACAACTTTCCCATCAGATCTAGGTTCAAGCATTCATGGAAGATATAAATATTTTTATTCTATAAATAATTAATGTTGAACTCCAGCTACATGGCAGGCACTCTGTCAAGTGCTGAGGATTCAAAAGTGAGCAAAACACATCTGACACAACCAAGAGCTGCGGTCTAGTACAGACAATCAATGAATAATCTCATGAATAAGTAATTATGAATTGTAAGAAGTATTTTGAAGGAAATATGCAGGTGCTCTCCAGGCTAGGGAGTGAAGAAATTATATCTAAAACATGAAAAATAATAAAGAGAAATTGGAGGGTAGAGGAGAAAAAGATCTTCTTTCCAGAGGTAAGAGAGTGCATGGAGTATTTAAAGAATTGAAAGAAGGAAGAGTTGTTAGAAGGCGAGAGAAGATGACAAGGGGAAATGTACTGAAGCTGAAGACAGAGGCAGGGGCCAGGACATTCAGGTCCCTGGTGGCCATATTGGGGACTTTTATCTTTATCTCAAGAGTCTCCTATGAGTAATGGGAAGCTTTTGAAAAGACAAGAAAGAAAATGAGAATTCTGAATTTCACTCAAAATGGAGTATTCCATACACAGGAAAATGAATTGAAGAGTACCAAAATGGAAACAAAGAAACTGCTTATACATTTACTGCAAAAGTCAAGAGACATAAAGGAAGGTTGAACCAGGATGGGATAGTAGAGTGGACAAGACATTGACATGAATAAATGATATTTGGTTATTAAAACTGAATAGACTTCAGGGCAGTGGAACATTTCTCATATTTTACTTGATTTCTGGTGAGAAAGTAATCTTTTTAGGTTCAGAATGTCTCCCTATAGCCACTAAACTCAAATCTATAAATGACTTCCCAGGTTGCCTAAACACTTCCTTTTTTTCAATAAGTAGATTTAACCATTTGAGAAGGTAATTGGTACTGTATCTCATGAGTCTGAGATGTACTTACCCCTTTTGACTACTAATTTCAATCAGGGTAACCATCCTAAAGAAAAATTCCTCAGGGATCCAAGGCTTCTGTGGACAAAGATGTTTACTGAAGCATTATTCCTTAATAGCAAAATGAGGAAATTACCTACATATTAAAAAATAAGGTAAAGGTTAAGTAAATTATGACAGTTACCTTAATTATGGTTTCTATAAAGTCTTTTTATTTTTACAATGAATATTTCTTTTTAATAATTAAAAATAATTGGAAGAACTCAACTTCTCAGCAATTCTATCCATGTTGTTTAATGTGCAAAACATTACATTTATGTGTTAATGCTTTTTGTTCAGTCTGAGGTTTCCCAAGCATTGGATGGTGGGTAAATAAGGCGAAGGCTTCAGCAAGACAACTTTGATGAGAATATTCTAGAAACTATAAAAGAGAATAAAATACAGTTTGTTGACCCAAGCTGTATTTACTGCAAAGTCTGATATCTGCAGTGGGCATATGTTAGATATTCACATAGATATATGTGTACCTAATAGAATTTATGGAAAAATCAAATAAAGGACTTTGGCATTATAACTGACCTCAGTTTTGTAATGATTCCCCTCTTAAACCTTACCAGCTAGAAACTGTTTACTCAAGAGAAGAGAGTTGAAGTATGTGGGCTGACTAAGGGTCAGCAAGAATAAGTGAGGACAACAGGAGGAGGGATAGGGGTATACAATTTTGCACAAGGCATAATGTGTGTCTCCCATGTGGTATTCTCCCAACTGACATTTTTAATAGAACTTTGGAGAAGACAAGATGCTTAAAGAGAGTTAAATAAACAAATTGAATTTCTGCTGTTTCTGTAAAACAAGACATACACCACTGCTTTAAGGTCTGACTACTCACTCTTGGACCACAAAATGAATAAGTGACCAAGCTAGTGAGGGGGGCAACATAATCAGAGATATCTGGTAACTTCAGGATGAAGTCAGCAGAACTGGAAAGGATGGCCCTAAAGTGAAAGAAATCGGCAATCAGATTTTCTATGCACATGTGCTACACAGTTTTACTCCTCGGACTCAGAAAAGAGAATTTTCTCCTTTCCCTGTGACCTCTTGGCACCCTTTTCAGGAGGACCCAGGGGAATTGAGTTATACAAAGTCATCCATCACCCTAACTCCTTCTTAGTTTACCCTACCTCTCTGCTAGAGATTCTCAGGTCAGTAACAAAGGAGTTCAAAAGGGGGGAGGGGGTTGTCTGTATTTTTTTTTCCTTTGCAACACCTACTCCATTATGCAATTATATAATCATTTGTCTATTTGTTTGATGTCTGAGTCACTCTTGGATTATATACTCCATGGGGTCAGATATCTTTTTTACTAGTGTGTGCCTTGTAGCCAGCAGAGTGGTGCTGTATTACTTGAAAGAATGGATAGGGTAGTAGTATGTGGTAAAGCACAAGAATATTGGCTGGAGAGAGAGGGAGGACAGGGAGATAGTTTGACCCTCAAGACCATTAGACGCAGATCCTGGCAGTGCTTTGCTGCCGAGGGAAGTAGAAATGTCCACACAGAAGAGAGCCAGGACCATTCAGCGATATGAGGACCTGAGAGAGCTATCTCAGGAGCCCCATTCTGGAGCCAATTAGTAATCCATGATCAAATAAGCTGGCCTGTCTAAAGGCAAAAAACAAACCAACAAAAAAAAAAAAAAAACACTTGAAAACAGGTTAAGAGGTGAGAAAAGCAACCAGAAATCTATTCTTTGTAGGACCAGTAGTTAAATGAAGCTTTAAGTAAAGAAAAAGCCCTGTTGAATACATGTATTCTATATTCCAAAGTATTCAGTAAAGGCATCTTTTATCCCCTCCTGTAGAAGGAAGGTGTCTGTTTTTAATTCCCAAATAACAAATACAAAAAGTGAAATTGTAGGAAAACTTTTTATAAATTTATGATCTAAAGATTAAACAATATATAAAAACAGTTCATACAAAGCTGAATTTGTGTATATGTGTGTGTATGTATATGTTTAGTATGGATTATAAATGAATTCATTGAAAAATAATGATTTTTACTTTAAATGTCTTTCCTCCCCTCATTTACCACATCTATATTAGTCAGGGTTCTCTAAGAAACAGACCCAGTAGGATATATATATACATATGTGTGTGTGTGTGTGTGTGTGTGTGTGTGTGTACATACATGCGTATTTATCAAACCAGGTGAAGTGGGGACCAAAGAGAGGTCCAAACTTTACCTGTACAATGACCACTTATCTACCTAATCCTGAATTGTACCCCACATCTTTAAATAAAAATTTAAAAAATAGAATTAATACACAAATGTGATATTTTGCATCTGAAATAATACGGAGTGACTGAAAAACTGGATCCTCAAGATTACTTTTCTGATATTTCTGACAATTAAATAAGACATGTTAGCTGCAAAAAGTAATAAATAAATTGTGGAAAAGTATAATGTAAAGAGAGAGAGAGATTTATTACAAGAAATTGGCTCATGCCATTATGGAGTAGTCCCGAGATCTGCAGTTGGCAAGCTGGAAACCCAGGAGAGCTGATCGTGTAAATTCCAGGCTGGATCCACAGCTGGAAGCAGGAGAAAACCCATGTCCCAGCTTGAACACAGCCAGCAGAGAAAGTAAATTATCCCTTCTTCTGCTTTTTTTTTTTTATTATGCCCTTCAGATAATTAGATGAAGCCCATCCTCATTAGAGAAGGCAATCTGCTTTACTCAGTCTCTCATTCAAATGTTAATCTCATCCAGGACACCTTCACAGAAACATCCAGAACAATGTTTAACCATATATCTGAATACCCTGTGGCCCAGTCAAACTGATGCATAAAATTAACCATCGAAACACCTTTATCTATAGGAACATAAAGGAAATGATTAATATCCACTCTAATCCTAACTTTCCTATAATGTAATTTTGCAAGTTTGAAATGAATATTTAGATTCTTTATTATGAGGGCACTAGGGTGCAATAGAACTTCTGTGTGTTCTCACTACCACCTAAGCAAAATGCAACAATCCAGCCAACTAACATTTTATAGCTGTGACATCCACAAGAGATGGCATTTCATGATTCAGACAGATTGCTAGAAAATGAGAGAGATTTAAATTTGTAAAAGGGTGGCAATAAATTATAATTAATACCAGACTATTTAGCAATATTAGACCCGCAACTTATAATAAAAAATTAAGATTTTTAAAACTAGGATCTTATAACTTAGTTACATTCAAAGACATGGATTCAAATTCAAACAGTACCTTTGGAGAAAATGCGCTCATTTGAACAACGCTGCCATTGTTCAAGGGAAGTTCACAGCCTACCTACGAAAATATTTTTAGTTATCTAATAATTTTCATTTCTGAAGCCAGCAAAAATTTTCAAAGTGATTGCCTTTTTAATTTGTTGGTTCTAGTAACTACTTTTGGTCACTATTTGATATAGAAATCGCCCACAAAAGATGATTTACCCCTACTTAAGATATCAAAATAATGAACGGCAGATTTGAAGGCAATCCAGGAGGAGAGTTCTAAGATAGTACTGGGCAATAGCAGCACTGCTGAATCAATGTCCAGCCCCTGAACACCACCTCGATGGCGGGTGGAGGAAAAGAAGGGAGAATCTGAAGCCCATTTTGCTGATTTCCTGGCAGGATGGGCACCCCCTCTACTACACCTCCTAGAGTGCCTCCTCCCCCCATTGTTGGATACCTGTGTGGTTTAAACAGAATTAACTAACCTCTGGCTCCAAGAGTGTGTTTTGAAAAACTCAAACCAGTCGGGCTATTCTAATTATTCTTGTCAGAGTTATTGTTTCTGAGATTTAGTTCACCACTCCTAAGCAACAACTGCACAGTCACATCATTGTCAGATTTACTCCATCTGAGTAAAGGGAAGGACTTCTGCCCTTTACTTAAAGTTATCCTCTGACTCCACTTTCACTTATTCCCAATCTGGATGAGAAAGCATGTTGCCCAGATTGGGGCTGGCTGACGGTTTTGTTGTATAAAGGCAAATACAAATTAAAAATAAAAGGCTTAATTCTCCTTGTTGAAAATAAGGAAATGACTTTCCCCCTCCTTTTCTTAGAGCATTTACTTTAGAAAACTCATTAAGTTTTTTTCTCGAACTCTTTGATATGCATGTAAATGCTCTTAAAAGTTATGTAAGCCTTTTGCCAGTTTGATGACCCAGGAATGTCTTTTTGCAAGGATCTGAGATCCATCTCTTTTAGACATAATCATCAAGAAAGAGCGCAGCCCATTTCACAATTTCTGTGAGAGGGTAAGAGCCTAATTTCACAGGGTACCTCATTCCAAGTTGCAAATTACCTCTTGTCAAAAAGATATGAAAGTCAATTAGCTAACACAGATGATCACCTCAATTACCAAGTGAATTTAGGATGAACTATGTGTGGCAAATGTTGCTGTCAAATCCTCTTGCTTGAGGACTAGTTTTTTTTTTTTTTCAAATCTGAAAATGTGTGTAATGGGTTGTATTTGCTTGACTATATAGAAGGATGAGATTTCTTTGCGTTTCTGCAATCTCTTAGCAGATTGCCTGTGATGCTTATTGCATTCTGGTTTATTGCTTATTCAAAAATAATGTTTTTTCATTTTCTTCTAACATTGTGGAGAATGTTTTCTGGGTTGGGAGGAGATTTTGTTTTTAATTATATTTCCCCAACAGTTGTAACCACGAGAAAAGTCAACTTGAAGATGAAGCCAACATGTGGAACAAGACAGAGCTGTGAGCATCATCTCAGAGTAATGGAGCTGAGCCTTGGCTGAAATACTGTTGTATATTTAGACTTCCTTTAGACTTTCAATTATATAAGCCAAGACATTCCCTTAAGAGTTTAAGCCAGACTGTGTTAGGTGTGTTGCTGTTCCCATCTAAAAATATTCTGAGTTTTTCCTACAGACAGTTTTTCCCTCATGAAATGTTATGAACCTCTTGCAGGACTAGTGCTTTATGGAGCACATTTTGGGAAACACTTTTTAAAAGTCAATTATCTATTTATTCAACAGTTTTTAATATTACAATTTTTTTGAAGATGTATCATTTATTTAAGCAGCATACTTTCTTGAATATTCTAACTTATGTTTTTTCATTATTATAAGAAACCTACATTTAACAACCTTGTTTTGTTTGTTTGCATGTTCATGTACACGTTGGGGACTATATCCTAAGGATAAATTCCTAGAAAAGGATTTATTAGGTTAAAAATATGCTGACATCTGAAGCTGGTTGAATACACATTTGTAAAATATCAGTGATACTATTGGACTCTAGTACTAATTCTCATAACTGGAATAATAATTCTTAAGCAACATGACTCCACAGCCTGCTAAGGTCACTAGAAATATATGTTGATAGAATCAAGATCATATACATTATATTACTAGAATAAAAGTCTAAAAGAACGAACAATAGAAAAATAAACTATAGAAGAAATATTTTTAGCTCTCTTGCATTTAGGAAGCCTTGGTTTACACTTTTACTGCTGATCCTTTATTTGGGTAGCCTGTGTTAGTTGGCCTATAAAATATAATCTAATTCATCGACACCTGTATTTTTATGCAATTCTCACAGAAGGAACTGAAATGAGGCTAGATCCGTGTAATGACCAGAAATAGAAAAAAAAAAAAAAATAGCAGTCCTGCTTCCAGATTAAAAATAAAAATCAATACTGTGCCCATGTCTTTTCAAAGTAATTCTTTAGTAATATCAAAGTTAGCTTTGATTTAAAAGCAAAATTTTCTTTTTACAAAGTATGCTCATAGTGAGATAATGAAACATAAGTCACTTTGATACAAGCAGAATTCTGTTCGTTGTGATTTTGAGAATGGATTTTGAAGATTGAGCACAGCTGTAAGTTAATTATAATTTTTGTGGCATTTAACCCATCACGATGTATACCCGAAGTTTGCAGAAAATAGAATGAAACATCTCTTCCTGCCAGAATGGGAAATTTTTACATAGTGATGGTCCAGCAACTGAACTGAACAGATTGAAGATAGTCAATGGCCAAGAATTTGGTGGCAACCTACAAAAACAAAGACATCCTAGTCAAGGGGATGTTAGTTTTTGGTTCTTTTGGTTAACCTCTATGGATTCATTTTCCTTAAATATATGTAATACGGATATTGAACTTTATTTCTCTGAGGCCTTTTGTTTGTCTCTATATTTCTACCTGGTTCAGGAGTTCACAGGAGGGAAAAAATAAATTCTATCAATGATACACTAAGAAATATTCATAGAGAAGATATTGGTGCTCAGCATTGAAGAAAGTGCAAGATTCTAATGGGCAGAGATACAGATACATACGTAACTCCTTCATCAGGAATAGATGAATGGAACTAACAAAATATATGGAGATGCTAGTTAAGCTAGAAACTAGTGAGGAGGCCACGTTATCTTTATAAGGGTTTATGGTAGGATTATGGATTATTTTAATTTTTGATGTTTTCTTGATTTGTAAAGTTTCAAAACGATCATACATCATTTCTATAGACAAAATATAGCCATTCACAGAGTATTTATAAATTGTGAGTTTCACTTCTCATTCCATCATTTCTCAAGGCAGTAGGGGTTTTTAGACCAGTAGCAGCATCAGCAGCACCTGATAACTTGTTAGAAATGCAAATTTTGAATCCTACTGAATTCTTCTCAAGAAGTGGGGGACTGACAATTTGTTTTAACAAGGTCTCAACTCAAGTTTGATGCAACTCAAGTTTGAGAAATATTGGCATAAGGTAAATGTTTTTACCTCAGTTTTAAAAAATGGAGTAAATTAAAGATTAGAAACAGTAAGTTTCCCAAAATTACTCAGGTGTCAAGGGATATCATAAATATTATAAGTGAGTCTTTTTGACTCCTAAGTATATGCATTTTTCTATTAAATTACATTACCTTGAAAATAAGTTAAAAGAGAAAAGCCAGGGTATGAAGCTGTTATTGGACCCCTCTAATTTATTGTCACACTCTATCTGTAAATTTTTTAAATACTAAATGAGAAGTTGAAGTTTTTCTATAGTTAGAACGTGTACAAGAGAATTGAGTGACCTGTATAGTATCATTTTGTAAATTTCTGAATAGTATAACAAAATGAAGTAAGAACTAAAGAGTATATGTTTAAACTCCCTACAGGATTATATTTGGGAAGTACAAAATACAAGCATTGATCTAGTAATCTCAGAAAATCTTTTGGCAGACAGGGGTGATAGCAGATCTTAGTACAGCAAACATAAGATTTCTTTTTGCCTCGAAAGCATGAAGATAATTTACATAAAGAACCTTCGAGTTTAAAATTGTGAGTTCAAAATTCAGGTTCGTTATATAAAAGCACTTTATCCCCAGTGTTGGAAAATATTATTTATACTTGTTTCCTTGAGTATTTGCATTTTTACTTTGCCTTCATAAAAGTACTTTAGAAATTAGAAAAATATGTTGATGGCAATACCATTCCCTTTCTAGTACTATTTGGCATTGCTTGAACATCTAAATGTCTTAATACATAGTAAAAACCTGTGTAAAGAAACTTGCATAGGCAAGACCTATTTAAGTATTTAGTTTATATTCCATTTCTTTGTTATGAAAAACAAAATATGTAGAAACTCCTTTTAATATATTATATGTTAGTGAAATCTTAATAGAAAGATTAATAGAGTCAGGTTTTCAAACAATTGCTACAGACAATTTTCATGAGACTTGAGAAGCTCAGGTTCAGTAATAGTTGGGAAGTTTTACTGGACTTTAGTAACTTACTCCTTAACAACAATAATTTTGCTAGTATACAGTTGATCCTTGAACAACATGAGTTTGCACTGCATGGGTCCACTCATATGCAATTTTTAAAAAAGAAATATATTGGAAAATTTTTTGGAGGTTTGCAACAGTTTGGAAAAATTCACATACCAATGGTATAGCCTAGAAATATTGAAAAGAAATTAAGAAAAAGTTAAGCATGTCATGAATGCATAAAATATACTGTGGAAACTAGCCTATTTTTATCAATAACCATAAAATATTTACACATATATATTATAAAAAGTTGAAATTTATCAAAACTTATACACACAAACACTTGCAGACCATCCATGGCACCATTCATAGTGGAGAGAAATGTAAACAAAAGTAAAGGTGTGGTTGGGTTAGGTTTAGCATTAAGAGTGATGTTATAGGCTTAAACTAGGGTTTGGGTTAGAGTTACAGTTAGGCATTACTCTTAAAACTATAGTCAAGTGTTAGGATTAGGCTTAGTGCTAGACTTAAGGCTAGATTTAGATTTAGGGTTGGGTTAGTGCTGGATTTAGAACTAGATTTGGGGTTATGGTTAAAGGTTTGGGTTAGACAAAATTAGGATTAGGCTTTGGGAAAGGGCTAGGGCTAGGTTTTGGTTTAGGGTTAGGGTTTGTGTTAGAGTTATAGTTAGGCATAGAAAGAAAAAAAGATGTGGCATTAAATCATAGCTGCATAAAATAAACTGTAGTAAATACTGTCTGTTGTAATAATTTTGTAGCCACCTCTTGTGGTTGTTGCAGTAAGCTCAATTGTTGCAAGTATTCGATTTAAGCCTATAATGCTAATCGTCTCTGAGTGAGCAGTTTATCTTCAGTAAGTTTTGTATTTCTGTATTTAGTGCAATACTGTACTGTAAAACTTGAATAACGTTGTAGGAGCCGAACTGCCTCTAGTGATGCTAGAAGTGCTACCAAGAAGCAGAGAAAAATAATGACATTACAAGAAAAAACTGAATTGCTTCATATGGAAGGTAGATTAAGGTCTGCGGCTGCAATTGCTGGCAATGCAAACAGATGAGTCATCGTGTAAATAGACAGTATGGGTAAATACAGTACAGTCCTGTCAATGCATTTTCTCTTCCTTACGATTTTCTTAAGGATGTTTTATTTTCTCTATTATGATAATACAGTATATAACACAGTATATAATGTACATAGCATACAAAATATGTGTTAATTGATTACGTGTGCTCTCAGTAAGGCTGCTGATTAACAGTAGTATGTGGTTAAGTTTTGGGGAAGTCAAAAGTTATATGTGGATTTTCAACTGTGCAAGGGGTCAGTGCCCTTAATGTTATTTAAGCATCAATTACAATTGAATCCAGTTGGGTGCAGAATACAATATATCTCATTTTTTAAGCACAGTCACTCATAACGGAAAACAGTGTATTTCTTCATAGTAAGTCTACACTTTGTACCAGTTATCCTCCCCAAAAACCAAGTTTAAGTTTTTAAGCTAATCATCTTTAGAAGTGGTAGAAAGATTCTATTATACATTGAAATATGGCTCAGAACTGTGTCTTTATATTTTGAACCTACTCTTTGGATCCGTTTAACGTAGATTCTTCTTTTATAGAAGCTAGGAATATAAATACTATGTTCATTTATGCCGATTTAATTGATTTTTATCAACTAGATGTAAATCAATAGATATTGACTCTTCTTTTCAACAACTGTTAAAACAAGTGACTACTATAAAATTAAAATCTTCATTTTGTAAAGAGTCTCCAAAGTGTATTTGGTTCAAGTCTTATAACTTTTAAAAGAAAGTAGCAACATTATTTATCAGGGTACATTAAAAAAAAAGGAAAAACATATACTAGTGCATTCACCAGTAAGGTAAAGTACTAAAAAGTTTTGAGTGCAATATTAATATTTTCATGACACTTGTTATTGATGGGTAATATCCATTTAAAGTAAATCAAATAAAATAATTGTGGCTATTGTACAGTCTGAATCTTTCATTGTTTCATGTTGAAAAGACCCAAAGCTATCTTGGCTCAGTCTTTATGGTTCTCTTTTGACAAATCTCAAGGAAGAAGAGAAATTATTGTTCTCAAAAAATTTATATATACTTTAAAATAGTATAGCACTGCTTTTCACTCAGCTAGATTTACCATATGGAATATCTATCCACAACCAGCATTACAGAATATTCAGGTTCTCTGACTCTTTTTTTCTCAAATCATAACCCTCAAAGATCTGCACAACTTGTCTTCAAAGCCAACCACGAGGCACTCATGCAATCTGTAAACATTTACTGTGGAATCCACACTTACTCTGACATATAGAAGTAAACATAATAAAAATTCATAACACAGATAAGGCAATTGCAATTCATTATTTGGGGAGGCAAAATGTTCAACAATGCATTGACTTCTATTTGCAAACATGAAAGCACAGTATTCACATTCCCTTCTTTATTGGTTGGTAGTTTAGATACACTTAGTATAGATACATTTAATTGTATTGAATTCATATTGCACAAGTCATTTCAGGAATTAACGACTATCTCTAAAGTAATTTGTTTGATGTAAAAATCCAGGAATAGAATAATTCCATTTGGTTAAAAGTCTTAACATTGGTGTCTCCAACATTTTTATAAAAATAATCTATTTCTAATTTCCTCAGAGTTTGGGAAAGTATTTGAAATAATCTGACCCAAAAAAAAAAAAATCACTAGAAGACTGAGAGCAAGAGTGATAGGCCATGCTCTTTCTTGTTCCTTTCCTGTTGAGAATTTGTTTCCTACACAAAGGTGACTGTAGTGGGTCAGGGCCACTAGGGCTAGAAGAGGTAGGGTCTTCAATGTAGCAATCAACTTGATAATTACCAGACTTGGTTTAAGACAAAATGGCAAATATATTATCAGCTGATGACCAACATTGTATGGCCAGCCATGTTGCAAACCCCGTTCCAATGATAGGTTCCATTGTGATACCTTTAAACTATCAATGGGGACTGTGTAAACCAACATGATAAATGACTACACATTATCTCTATTAGTCATATTTGGACTTAGCCCAATATACTAGCCTGTTGTTTATCTGTTTTCCTTAAACAAATAAAATGGTTTACATAAAGTTCAAATTTCTTATGTTCTCCTATGCAGGCAGTTTTTTTCACCCCCTCTCCCACTGAAGAAAACCACTATTATTAACTTTACACAGCATTTGTTCAGATTTTTAAGTTATTACATCTATCCATGAAAATATATCAAACTGTTTACTATGTTTTTACTGTATAGAATAGAATTGTATTCTGCATATTATCCTATAACATACTTTTGTCTACTCAACATTACATTTTAAAATCACTTATATGATGTTTGGATAATTCTTTTCTAATATAAAAAAAATCTTTTATTTAACTTGGAACATTAAATATATTTCTAGTTTATACATAGTATTTTGTCTCATAGTGTTCATGTATTCTTTATATCGCTCCCTAGTCTTTTTAAATATGTGCTTGTTTCATTACTTTTTCAAAAGTTCATTTTTTTGTAGTTGATTATTGCCATGCAAAAAATTTTCTATTTCATTACTTTCTACTGCTACAAATTTAATTTTTCTTTTTATATTTTTTTAGCTTTCCTGCTGGCACTACACAGTGGATGTCAACGGTGGTGAATTTCTTTTCCTTTCCATTTTAAAACTATACATGGTAAATTAGATTTTCTGATCAAAGTAGACAGGGAAGAGAATTTTTATAATAAAAACCACTTATTTAATAAGTTAATGTTTAATTATAGTACCAAACTTCATTATTTAAAAAGTTTAATTGTTATCATTTTATATGCATTCTGAACAAGATAGGTAACATTAAAGCTTTTACATTTATACCCTCTCCACATTTTACTCTATTATTTTGTTAATTATTTTGCTCACTTATGGGTAGAAAAATGTATTCGGCAACTTTCAAGCACCAGACAATGTGCAAGCCACTCTAGAAGACAACGTTTTTTCTTACCCTTTATTCCAATAAGGAGATCAGGCATAGGAACTAATGATTATGATGCAATGTAATAGGTTCTATTGCAGAGGCATCTACAACAAATTTGCTGCTGTGGCTTGGGAGCGAGAGAGGTAGTGTCATAACGGGTAAATGAGTTTCTGTTCCTTCAGTTACATGATCAAAGAAGGAAAGACGAGCATGTGAAAGGTATAGTGATGTGGGTAACCCAGATCTTTCTGCTTGGTTTTTTGGTATGGTTGGGCCTCAGTGTGAGCTCAAGAAGCCAGTGACTCAAGGTAGCCAAGAGACCAAATCATTAAGTGCCTCATATGCTATACCAATGATTGGTAGAACGTTCTCAATGAAAGGAAATTATCAATTGCAAAGCCAATTTCCTAATTTTATGGAGATGATGCCTTGTTTTGAGTATTCCCAAAGCAGACTCTGAGACAAAGACCGTGTGCGGGTAGTTTATTTGGAAGTTTTCCCAGGAAGCAGGAGGAAAGGATGGAGGAGACTGGGAGAAGGGGAAGAGAGAGCCAAAAATGGGTGTGTTGCTGATGCTACGGCTCTCGACAAAAGGAGTCAACACTGAAGGGACCTCTGAGAAACACAGAGAATGTCTTCTAGAGCTGCCTATCTAAAGGGTGGGGGTCTGAGACATTTACTGATACACCATTTCATTAGCTGAAGGTTTCCTCAGGGACTTCAACTGCCCAGAATATCCAGACTGTTCCTTCTAGTGGTATGAAATAGGCAAACATTTTCAAGAAAGTCCTGAGGAAAATAACAGAGATATTGAGAATATTTAGCACGCAACTGTGAACCACAGCTATGGCTGGAATCTGAGATTGGTATAAAAACATTTGCTATAGATGAAAAAACAGAGGTAGATTGAAGCCCAAGTTCACAGCGATACTGCAAGCTTCCATGGAGTCTGATCATAGGATCTAACTCATTCATCATATCTCCACTTGCTTTAAGTAATAGAAAAAGCAATCAGTAAAAATATTTTCTCTTATTTTGTTAGTTTGAGAAGAAAACACCAAGGTAGGATTAAACATGGAAAAACTTTTTTAAGAAAAAATGTTCGTGAGGTTAAAAAAAAAGTGAGGAAGTCAGAGGTCAGAAAAGTCATAAGTACATAATACAGGTCCACCCCTGTGGAGGGAAGGGGAAGGATGGAGTGTTGAGTGGAAACAGTCATACAACTACAGCAGAGTTCTAAAATAGGCCTGGAAAAGTTGATGAGGAGTCTTCAAGCCAAGAAGTCCATCAGTAGAGTAGACTCCCAAGGATGGGCCTGCCTCAGTACCCCTACTATGTTCAGTTATCAGCTTGGAGCAGCCAGTCAGAAGCATGGTATTGGCACCAACTCACTGATGAATTTCAGAGTGCGGCAATAGGGCAACTTAATCACACTCTCTCCACCGGGAGAGCTGAGAGGCACATTTTCATCTTGACCACATCTAAATCTTTGGCAAATGAAGGAGCACTCTTGGAATCAAAAATAACGTATCAGCTCTCCATATTTTCCTTGTAAAAGAGCAGGTGGTAGAGTAGAAAGCTCTACTCAAATTCTTTCTAAAAGAGGGAGTGTTATACTCATTCTGAGGAAAGCTCAGGTTTCCCACTGTGAAACCAGAAACTAGCAAAGCTGCCAAACTGCCAACTTGACCCAGCTTATCTTTAAGAGGCATCTGGGGTAACGTGGATCCCAGAACAGGAAGCACCTAGGAGCAGAAGCTCTTCCCATGAGGTTATTCCTGTATCTGCATCATCTGGTCATTCACATAACTTATGTTTTCTGGCACTTGCCTTACTTGCTGTTAAAGTACTTTTTGCCCTTCCAAAATATAATTTTTCTACATTATTTCCTATAGTCCCCTGGGGAGGTCCCTCATCTTTGGTTGGTCCTACAGCCAAATCATGTCAGGTACTATATAAGCCATCTGATTTTTTAACCTCTTCCATTCCTCTTCTTCCACTGGATACCACCAATAATTACTACATGCAGCTATTTTGTTTGGGTTCTAAAGATGCCAAACTCTTCTGGGAGTGCAAATTCTTTAGTGAAATCAAGCCATGTTGTATTCAGGCAGAAATGAGGAGTCTGTTTAGAGTTGAATATTTGTATATGCATCCCAGGTATTAAAAATAAAAGGCAAAATATTAATTTGTGCTATCCAAATTTTACAGAGATTTTAATGAAAAAATTTTTGTCAGTACTTTGTATGGTCCCTTTCCTTGTTACATAAAAATATGAGTTCATTTGAAATGATTCGAAAAGAAAAATCTTTGGGAAAGACACCATGATTTTCTTTCCTTTTGATGACTAACTCTTTACTGCGCCAACCTCTTTTGCCTGACTTCCTCATTTTTGAGGATGACTGATCCGCTAGGAGACTCTTCAACCCTTTTGCAAATATGTCATTGCTGGTGCATCCCACTGGTTTGCTAGCCATGCCTTGACATGTTGCAAGCCCAGCGGTGGACAGGTTCAAGCAGCAGCCTCTGCTGTATTTGTTACTCTGAATGAACGCCTACAGTCACTGTTCCAGACAACAGATATAATCTTATATCTGGTGTGGCATTTTATTTCTTCTCCTAAGCAGCCCTCTTTTTTCAACCAGAATTATCAGAGCATTTGCTAACTGATTATACCTCTGAGCACGATGATAAAAATATATTCTTAACTCAAAGGGGCATAACCCATGCCAAATTGATTCCACTTTAATACATTTGCCTCTCTCTTTTCAACCATGCCCTCCTACAGAAATCCAATTGAATTCTTGTATTCATCTTAGAAGCAATAAAACACAAAAATGGGAAAATAACACTTGGTCACTCATGAAAAATATTGAGCAAAATGTATAGTGCATTTGCAGCTCAATACATTGTATTTTTATGAAATAAAAGCCAATAGAAATTACAAAAACAGCAGCTATCTTTTCCTGAAACCTCCTTTGTGTTGGGCACTAATAGGCAATTTATGTGTGCTATTTTTGATCCTTAGAGTTTTCCTGTGCTATGGTTTGGATGTGGTTTGTTCTCATCAAAGCTCAAGTTGAAGTTTAATTGCCAGTGTGGCAGTGTTGGGAGGTGGGGCCTAGTGGAAGGTATCTGGGCCATGGAGGCGGATCCTTCAAGAATAGTTAAGAAGTCTTAATTAGAGCAGGTAGTTATAAAACGAGGTTCATCCTCTAGGTTGGTGCCCTTTTTGCACACTCCCACTCCCGTTTTGACCTGCCATGTTATGACACAGCGCAAAAACCCTCACCAGAAGCCAGATGCATGGCCTTGAACTTCTTAGCCTGCAGAACCATGAACAAAATAAATTTCTTGTTAAAATAAAATACCAAGTCTCTGTTATTCTATTATGGCCACACAAAAGCGACGAAAACACTTGGAAGTTTGTTTATAATTACCTCGTTTTACCCATATGAAAATTGAGGTCTATTTCTTCAACCTATGTAACTATGCAGTTGGTATTATTGTTGTTTCCAAACATAACACTTCAAATTGTTTTACTTAATACACACAAAGCACCTAAGATGCGTGAGACAACTGAAGGAATAAACAATGGTTCCTGTCAGTAGAGCACTTGTTTTAACTTTATCTTTTTAAAGTTCACTCGTAATTTGATCGTGGTTCAAAATGAGAAACAATTGCGAACAGCTCTTTTCAAGCACCAAGTGACCAGTGGGATTGGATCACCTTAAAAGTCTTCCCCAAATCTGACAATCCAATTCACAGAGAGTTTCAGGGTTCCTAAGAAAAACCCAAGGGCCTCTTGAGGTACCTTAGAAGCTGAGGGGACCAGGAGACAGATTTGGGAATAGTCTTGTAGATTATCTAATTATTACTTCCCTAATTACTACTTCAAGGAGCACAGCTTCAGTTTCACTTGTTTTATATAGTGCAGTTCCACATAAAATGCATTTTTAGCTGAATTTTTATTATTGTTATTATTTTGTGGAGAAGGGGTCTTGCTACGTTGCACAGACTGGTCTCAAACTCCTGGCCTCAAGCAAAACTCTTGACTTGACCTTCCAAAATGATGGGATTACGGTACACTTTAAAAATCTGAAAAGCACCGATATATGTAATATATCACAATTCCTTCAAACTTTTTTCTTATTTGCATATTTTTGTATGACAGCCCAATCCTACCAAAATAAGTCCTCCACATTCAAGTTCCCACTGCTCTGCCTCACGGTCACTTCCTGCATTACAGAATCAGGTAGTGATTAAGAGTATGCGTGATGGCATCATACTGCTTGCCTTAGTTGTCTGGCATCACTACTTACCATTAACTGTGTGAAGATGAAAAACTAACTAAACCACTCTGAGCATCAGATTTTCTGGCTGCAGATTGGGGATAATGATAATACTTTTGTCACCAGGTTGCTTTAAGGATCAGATGAATATAAAACTGATGCCTCTTATGTGGTAAGTAAACAATAACCGTTAGCTATAAGTATTAAATATCTGCCTAATTATGGGTATCATCTTCAATGATGTCTAAATTTTCTTTTAAGACATGACAGTAAGACCATCTTCAATAAGCTTCTGTGTATTTCAGTTTCAGATATTGCATTTGATTTTTTTTTTAACCTTGTAGCCAAATAGTTTACGGATGTCTTACTTTTTATTCTTTGGTAATATGATTTGCTATTCTATTGCTTGTACTGTGTGGTTTTCTGGATTACTGGCCCTGATAGCAGCAACTTTCTTGAATATTATCTCTATCTGTAATAAAGTATAGGATTTATTCTTTTGTATGGGAATATTCTATAAAAATCTTATTCTATAAGTTTTCAATCCAAAATTCTTTCTCTATATTATTTTTTGATGAGAACACATCTCTGCTAACCTGTGAGTTCTTAAATGAATTTAAACAAGAGACTGCTTTGTAACTTGAAGTTTGAGGATTGATAGTTCTAGTCTTCAGTGAGAACCATTTCTGATAATTATGTAAATATGTTGACTATTTAAAAAGAAACCTAGGTTATTACTTCATTAGTATATGGCAATCTTGAAGAGTACTTTAAAATGTGCTTTAATAAATAATTTTACTCAGGTCAACATAGTGCTGCTTCTAATAGAGAGCAAGCTATTCCCTGCACCTGTCTAAGAAAGTCATCCCTTTTCACCTGTCTATTGTCATGTAGTTTACATTCATTTGGGGTCATCTTTATTTCTATATTTAGTCAATAGCACAGTCTTCATGTCTATATCTTTATTGCATGCTTTGAAACCTGGTAGATTAATTTCTCTAGTTTTATTCCTCCAAACTCATGTTTTAAATTGCTTTGGCTGTTTTAGATCTTTCTAATTTCCTTTTTTAATTTTTAATTTTGAAGACGTGAGGTACAATTCAGGGTTAGGCAAACAAATGTTCAATATGCATGTGCCCTTGTTAATGAGGTGTGTCCCCTGTTCCGGCAGTTTCTTACTGCTGCCAATTCTCCCACTCCCCTCTCCTGGTGGTTTGCCACTACTGCCAATCCCTTTCTTATAGGATTATGATAATTGTACAAGGTCTGCTTATGAATAACAACATGTAGTAATCAGTTCTTTGTTTCTGTGATAGATCTTTCAGTTTGATAGACTCTAAGTCCATCCAAGTTGCTGCGAAGTTCATAATTTTGTCCTTCTTTATGGCTGTGTAATATTTCAATATGTATATGTACCACATTTTTAAAAAATCCAGTCCTCTTTTGATGGGCGGCATGATTGGTTCCGTGTTTTTGCTATTGCGAATAAAGCTGCAATAAACATGCATGTGCAGGTATATTTTTCATAGAGTGATTTGAGTTCCTCCAGGTATAATCCCAGCAGGGGGATTGCAGGGTCGTATGGTCATGTAAATTTTAAAATCAGCTTGACAATTACTACAAAAAGCTTTCTGGAAAATGTATAGGGATTAGGTTAAATCTAAATGCAATATGGAAAAAATTTCCACTTAACAATAGTGTCTTCTACTCTGTAAAAATGCTTATGCTTTTTTAGGATTGCTTCAACTTCTTTCAGCAATGATTTGTAGTTTTTAGTGTGGAGCATTTGGATGTCATTTATTTGACATATTTGTGTTTTTATTTGTTGGTGCTACTATAAATGAAACTGTTAACTTTCATTTTCCAATTGTTTTCTTATATATGTTTACACATAATTTTTAGATATAAATTGCGTATTCTACAACCTTGCTAAAATCTTATCTCAATTCTAGTAGTAGATATTTAGATTCCTTATAGTTTTCTTCACAAATAATTATATTACTTTCAAATAAAGACAGTCTTACTTCTGTATGCTGATCATTTTTCATTTTATTTATGTTTTGCTTTATTGCAACTTCAAGAATTTACAGAAAAATGCTGAAAAATGTGGTGAAAGCAAACATTCTTGTTTTGTTCCTCAGGGAGGAAAAATATCAGTCTTTAATTAAAACGTATGATGCTGGCTGCAGTTTTTTTAAAAAAAATTAATAGACTTTATATTTTTATAACAACTTTGGGTTCACAGCAAAATTGAGCAGAAGTACAGAGATTTTCCCTATACCCTCTTACCCCCACACGTGCATAACCTCCTATATTATCAACACCTCCCACCAAAGTGCTATGTTTGTCACAACCGGTAAGTCTAAATGGACATGTCATTATCACCCGAGGTCCATAGTCTACATTAGGATTGCACATTCTGTGAGTCTGGACAAACATGTAATGACATGTATCCACTACTATAGTATCATATAGAGTTTCACTGCCCTAAAATCCTCTGTGAGCTATATATTCATTCCTCCCTTCCCCCAACTTCTGGCAACCACTAATCTTTTTACTGTCTCCTTAGTTTTCCCTTTTTTAGAATATCATATAATGAAATCACACAGTATGTAGCATTTTCAGATTAGCATCTTTCACTTAGTAATATGCATATACGTTTCCTCTGTGTCTTTCCATGCTCAATAGCTAATTTCTTTTTATAGCTGGATAATATTCCACGGTCTGGATATACCACAGTTTATACTGAAGGACACCTTGGTTGCTTCTAAGTCTTGAAAATTATGAATAAAGCTGTTATGAACACTTGTGTGAAGGCTTTTGTATAGACATAAAGTGTTCAATTTCTGTAAATACCAAGGAGCATGAATGCTGTATTGTAAGAGTGTGTTCAGTTTTATAAAAAATTGCCAAGCTGTATCCTTTTTCATCCCCATCAGCAATGAATGAGAGTTTACTTTATCCATGAGAGCCCTTAGCATATTAATCATAGTTGCTTTAGATTCCCTATCCAGTAATCCAATTTGCCATATTTGACTTTTTTTCTGATGCTCGTTCTGTCTCTTCAAACTGTGCGTGTTTTTTTTTTTCTTTTACTTTTAAAATATCTTGTACCTTTTTCTTGACAGACATGATAAAAGAAGCTGCTGTAAAAAGGCCTCTGATAATGTGGTGGCAAGGCATCTCCATGTTTGGAGAGGGACCACTTTATGGTCTGTTCAGTCTTTTATTTTTTAAAGCAGGATTTATTGAGAGGACAGAAACCCTCCTACAGTGGGAGGGGACCCGAAGGGCTTAACCCCTCTCAGTCTTTTAATGAGACTGTACCCCTGGATTGTAAACCTCACAAGTGCTTCTTAGTTTCCTCCCTTGTCCCTGGATAGAATGGATCGCAGATGGGTATTTCTCTCCTTCCACACGGAAGACTAGATGGGGCCTAGAGTTGGGTATTTCCTTCCCCCAGATCAGTTAGGTTCTGACAAAACTCCAGCAGCTTAGGTATTGATTGAGTGATTTATCTTTTTTTTTTTTTTTTTTTTTTTTTTTGAGTTGGAGTCTCAGTCCCTCGCCCAGGCTGGAGGGCAGTAGCCCAATCACAGCCACCCCAGCGTTGACCTTCTGGGCTCAGGCGATCCTTCCACCTCAGCCTTCCAAGTAGCTGGAACTACAGGCGTGTACTACCATGCCTGGTTAGTTTTTTAATTTATTGTAGAGGTGAAGTCTCACCATATTGCCCAGGCTGGTCTCGAACCCGCGGGTTCAGGCAATTCTCTCACCTTGGCCCCGCAAAGTGCCGGGAATACAGGTTTAAGTCACCGCCCACAGCCAAGTAATTTATCTTGAAGACAGACCTTGTTAAGAAGAAAATAATGATCTGGCTTACTTCAAAATGGCTCCTTTCCCCCCTCCTGCCAGAAACACAAAAGGAATTTTTCTCTGATATTCACTGTAAGAATGTGGTTAAAACTCACATTCTTACAACTGGTGATAAAACTCACAACAGTGTCTGGACTCCTGGTGACTGGGTCCCTCTGGAATTTTTGTCTCTCGCCTTGTCTACACTGAGCCTGCAGCAATTCATCAGTTATGGTTTGTTCAGCTTCTCTACCTCATTTCTAGCTCCTGTGGAAGTTTGTACTAGGGGTTTCTGTTCTAGCAAGTCATGATTCTCTGCATTTGTCTGTTGGTCTTTCCAATTTTGAGGACAGTGATTTTCCCTGTGATCCCATCTCTCAATGAATCTAAAGAAGAGCTATTGATTTTTCAGTTGGGTCAGCTTGTTACTTTTTGTTAGGATGCAGTGGCAACTGCTAGCTTCTTACACAGCAGACCAGAAACTGGAATGCCTTGACCCAATTTTTCACTAATCATCACCAAACACTGACTACTGGTATTGGCAAGAAATGTGCTTTTCCGCATCCTAGTTTTGAGTACAAAATTATGAACAATAATAAACTTAGGATCACATATACTATCAGTATCAGAGAACAAGTATATTCAAAAATTCCTTTTTTGCTTGCTTACAAAAAGAACAAAGAGCTCTCAGCATATAAACCTCAGGAAAGGTTTTTCAACATCTGTTTCTTCAGTAATAAAGAAAAATCTTGCACAAGAACAGCATTTTACATTTTTTAAGCACAATGTTGTACAATATTTATTTAATTGGTCTAATCAACAATACTATCAAAAGGTAGGGCAGGGGTTACTATTAAATTTTTACATGAAAAAATAGATTAAAACAGTTGAAAGAGGTAAAATTATTCATTGTAGGTCAAATTACTAGTAAGCTGTTTCACTGGTACCAGTCTACAATGTCCTCTTTTTAAAACACATGTTTCTTTGTAAGTAATCTATATTTCCTCAGCTACCACATTCTCTTGTATGCAATAGCCTGCACCTGTGACTTACTGGAGGCCTGCCCAAGGGCTACTGGAACCCTTTTCTTGTGTGCATAGAGAGCTGGAAATGTTTGGATTTTATGTCTCTCCTGGTATGGTTCATAATTAAGGACTAGGGCGGGGAGTTCAGCCCAGGAATTTGTCTGAGTCAGGACAAACTGATGTGTATTTATACCCAGAGCTCGTTGTGGAATCAGGTTGATGCTTTGATTTTTCTATAATTACACCCTTGTTTGTCTTCTTCCACTTCCAAATCCTCTGTCTCCCAGTCCTTAACTGTTTATTTTTAGGAGCACTCCCTTAATAAATCACTTGCATATAAATCCTCATCTCAGTGTTGGTTTTCAAGAATCCAGTCTAAGAAATTAACCAAGGAGACTGAGAAATGGAAATTTTAAATATATTTTCTAAGGGCATACTTTTCATAAATGAGGGAGATAGATATAAAACCTAACTAAAGCACCACCGTTTTTTTTCAATTCGTTCATGCTGTCTTCTGACCAGAGGCAAACATTTGTGTTGAAGTTTTGACTTTGTCGCAAATTTTCTTACCCTCTTTGAGCCTGTTTTTTTTTTTTTTTTTTTTTTTTTTTGAGTTGGAGTCTCACTCTGTCGCCCAGACTGGAGTGCAGTGGCCGCTCCCGGCCACCGCAGCCTCGACCTGCTGGGCTCCGGCGATCCTTCCGCCTCAGCCTTCCAAGTAGC
>CAUYQG010073012.1:0-32065 GCA_963574415.1 Tarsius wallacei | reverse complement strand
CTAAAGGAAATGGAGGAATTTCTGACATCACACAACCTCCCTAGGTTGAAACAAGATGATACTGAGACCCTAAATAGACTAATAACAATCAAGGAAATCAACTATGCAATTAAAAAAAACTACATAACTTCATATTTTCTTGTATTTCAACATGACTTACAATTTTATATTGAAAGCTGAATATGACGTACCTGACTATGGGAACTGAATTAAATAGGTCTCTAATGTGGGATTTTATGTTAATCTGACTAGAAGTAAGATTGTGCTTAATTTTTGTTGTATCTGTAGGTGTTAGAGACTTTAATGTTTTCTTGTGTACTTTCTTCTCTTCCTTATTGTCATTAGGTTTTACTAAAACCTTCTTTTAATATATACATAAGGTCTCTTTTTCAGCTCTTTTACTCTATTGTCTGTCTATCATATCTATCATGACACTGGAGTTCTGTTGATGTGATAATAGGGTTGGGGAGGGAGGAGAGAAGCATTCTGTAAATCTATGATTGGTTTTAGTTTTTCAGGAGGCCTGTGGCTCTGGGCCTTGATCTTCACAAGTATGCTTCAGCTTTTTCCCTTTTAGATGAGAAAGTCAGGCTAAAGGAGTTGAGTATGGCTTCTATGAAGAAGGTCTTTACCCTTGCTGAGTAGACCTTTGTCATGGAAACTGTTCTGGGTGTATTCAAAATGGTTACTTTCCCAGGGTATTCTTGGCCCTTCACTTTAAGAAACTGGTGGGGTTCCAGGGGGCAAGACTATGAAGGGTTGGAGGGAGAAGCCTAAAACAGAGAGTCACCAGTCTGGGCTCAGTGGCTCAGCCTATAAGCCCGGCACTTTGGGAGGCTGAGGCGAGTGGATTGCCTGAGCCCGTGGGTTTGAGACCAGCCCAGGCAACTTAACAAGACCTTGTCTCCACAATAAATCAAAAAATTAGCCAGGTGTGGTAATACTGTAGTTCCAGCTACTTAAAATGCTGAGATGCAAGGATCACTGGAGCCCAGCAGGTTGACGCTAGGGTGGCCATGAGTGTGCCTCTGCACTCCAGCCTGGGCAACAGGGTGAGACTCCAACTTAAACAAAATAAATAAAAAAATAATAAAAACAAATAAAACAGAGAGTCTCAGAAAATTCCCATTTTCACACAAGTCCACACTCTACCTCCAGCAATTAGTCTCAGTTACAATTTAATGTTCCTACCTGTTTATATTTCCATAGGTTTCTACTTCAGGTAAGTTGATGTCAGATGTGATTCTCTGCATTCTACCTGGGTATCAAGATTTTTGAGGTGCTGTTTTTCCCTGTCACTGAGTTTTCTGATATTTGTTAGAGGAGTCATTGATTTCAGTTTGTTCAGTTTTTTTTCTTGGTATAAGGACAAGAGTGATAACTTCAACATTCTTTACATGTCTGAGCTAAAATTGAAAGCCATAATATCCACTATTTTCTCAACCCCACCCCTGATCAACTCATGACTTAGATTTGATTGAAATTCTACCCTTAGTCCTCAAAATTTAAAATTATGGTCATACTTGACATCATTAAGAGAACAGATATTACTTTAAAGCTCATGGCTATGTCTGACTAAATTTTCAGAGGAAGTAACATAAATGCCATAGTTAACTAACCCAGGTTCTTTCTTACCATCGAATGAGCAGCTCAAAACAAAAACTCATTTTGAAATTGGTGCAATTGACCTAAAGCCATCCATTTATCAATTTAGACTCTTATAATGCATTTAGTGTTCACACTGCAAAAAAGCTTGAGAACTTTTAATGTAAATCTTTCTACCTTCTATACCTTGACCAAGGGATAAATCTCCATAATTACCCCTTGGGTTCAAGGCCTTTCATTTATTCCTTGTTGATTGTATCACCATCTTTTGTAATTACATTTTGGCTTGCTTTTAGTTGCAATGTGTCTGTTATATGTGGAACATTTATGAACAAAAGCTGGGTAATTTGTTAATCATTCTCATTCTAATGTTTCTAATACATCAGAAGCATAAGTATGCCAAACATCAGTGTCCTTAAACAAAATGAATTTACAATAAGTAGAATATACTGTTTATTTTCTTTGTGACACATTGTTTTTAGTATATTTTTTCCTCCTTGTACTAGATGTCCTGAGGATGTTACACTATTGTCCTGAGGATTAAATGAAGCAAAATAAATGGCAAGCACTTGCTTTACTTTTTTTCTATTGTATTTTTTCCATAAGGCATAAAAAATTCAAAGCACTAAGAATATATAGTATTTTTATTTTTCTTCCTTCTCTTACCTCTGCTTTAGTGAAAATAATTATCTATGAGAAACAAAGTGCCATGTATTTTATCTTGTCATTTCTTTCTACTTAAAAATTGTAGTAAAACTAGGTAACAAATTAATTTTACTATACCAAATTTACAATATTTATTTTTATATCAAAAGACAAATTTTCTGATCATGTTTAGGTTTGATATGTAGTATAATACACATACAGTAAGGGTCATCCTACACTGGCCACTTCTAAAAGAGGAGGTAGAGAGAGGGCCAAGGATGGAAAGACTACCCACTGGGTACCATATCCACCACTTTGGTGATGGGCTTAATAGAAGCCCAAACCTCACCACCATGTAGTATACTTATGTAGCAAACCTGCACATATACCCCTTGAATCTATAAAAAATTATTTTAAAAAATATCATATTATAGATACTATAGATAATGTCACAATTTGCTTTTATTTAAATAGTATACACATTCATACATATTTAGTGTTTGTGTGTAAACTATGTGTTTTAAGTCACATATTTACTGAAATTTTGAATAAACTTATTGTGCTGCATGTATAATAATACAACATATAATGGCAATTACAATTCAGATAATGCAGCATAATTGAATACAATTGAGCTCCATAGACATGACTCAAGAGAATAGTACTCTTGTAACAACCACTCAAGCAAGATCTAATAAGCTCTGCTTCTATGAGTATGCCAAGTGACTTTGAGAACATACAAAAAGTGAAATGACTATGAATTATAATACCAGAAATGTTTCATTATCCTCATGGAATGGAATTTATAATGAATGCAAAACCCAAAGCTCTGCATGTTCTTCTTGATCATTAATATGAATGAGACATGATGTACAGCAAATTTATCTTAGAAATACTGAGGTTATTTAAATAATTTCTGAAGCATCATGCAGGTATATGTTTGATAGTTTTGATTTAACAAGTAGTGAAAGTAAATTCGGTAGATATTAACTGACTATTATGATTCATTTTCCACTTAATTTTTCATTAATGATCATTCAACTTATCATATATCATTTTAGAAATCTGATTAAGACTCTAACCACCCATTAAAATCTTTAAGAGTATTTGAGCCACTATTTATTCCTTACTGATACTTCCACTTTTAAAAATTACTTTATTTTAGAAGAAATGAATTTTTTAATGAAGCAAATGCTAGTGGAGAATCTGTTATATTTGTAGTTTAAATTCCTGTAATATGATCCCTCTGTCTCTCTTTCCTTTCTTTCTCTTTTGTCAATTTATTTCTCTTTTTCTTTCCTTAATTTCATTCTTCTTTAGGATGAACATCTATTTATATAGCAATATTTCTTAAATATTAAAATAAAAAATCCACTTTAATGATATTCACATGGTTCTAATGGAAACTGACTTCAAAGCAGTAACCAACATGGTTTTACATTTTTATTCAAGGCACTTGTGTAAGGTTAGATTAAGTTGTTTGAACTTCAGTCAAAATAAATCACAAATATTGTTTTACTTTATACATTTTTTAATTTAATGTTTTATTATATCTCTTAAATCTTAAAAATCTGCCACTATGTTCAGATAAAAATTGAGGTTTATAGTAAAGTTTTCTAGGCTACATAATAATAATCTAACATATTACTTTATCATCATTTTCCTGAGTAGATATTTCATCAGCTTTTCTGACATCATCCTTGAGTTTCTTATTTAATTTCTATTTTGATGCCGCCCACCTTCACATACCAGTGCAATGTCTTTAAACACATGTATGTGAATACAGATGATTTTATATTGCAGAAACTTATTATTTCAAACACTATCAGATAGCTGCTTTTGAAATTGTATTTAAATATCTTCACCAATCTTCAAAGGGAATAAAACAAAACAGATGTCAAATATCATGACTGCATTCAGTAAAGAATTATTTTACATCAATGATTGTGTTTTTAAGACAGTTCCCAACATTGTTGTGCATGGTTTCCTTGAACTCTTGCAACATTAAATAATCCTTAGATTGTTCATTAGCTTTCATCATGGTAACCCACAAAAAAGACACAGATCTTAGATAACGGCTTAAGCTTAGCTTAATCTTTATTCATAAATCTTCTATAGTTGTTCAGTATAATATCTGTGGGACATTGATCAACAAGTTTCAGAGACAAATCCAAATTCCAAAACTGTTCTTGGATATTAGGAAACATGAGTATAACCTAATTCTAAAGAGAAATATTAAAAGGCCAGTTAAATAAAAAGTAGACATACTTTTCTTTGCTTAATTTAGTTTTGTTAAATTTTCTTTTAATGCTCTGGGGCAAACTAGCTGATGAACAACCTTTGATAGTTCTTAACTAGTATTCAGTTCCTCATTTTACAAATACAAAAGCGGTAAATAGCATTCAAACTACAGAGCCAGTTTAGGGTATATTGGATTGAAAGTCTTTCTTAAACCTTCAAAGGAGAGACCTTTCCATAGTCCACATTTGGTGGAGAAAAGATCACTAGCAAGGAGTTCAGCATCATTAGCGTCATAATAATTGCAAAGCAACCATCATGGGCCTGATAATCTTTACATGCAGATGGCAATAATATGTTCAAATATCTTATCAGAACACAGGAGCAACATTTGAGAGGAGGGCAAAATGGATACTTTCAACTTATCTGCAAGCAGTGAGGTCACGGAGACAAAAAAATTACAAAGCAATATGGGCACTGTCATTATAAATAGGATGATTTCCTCAAATTACAGACTTTGCCTAAATTCAATCCTGAAACTCTGAAACTTAGAGTCTCAAACAATACCAGTCCTTTAAAATGCAGTTTAGAAAATGAATTACATCCTTCATGTTTACTTGACAGGTTATGTATGAATGACTTAAGAAAACATTGAATAATGAACATGATTACACACTAAATAACTACCTCACTAATTGAATTCGAGGTTTATTACAATCTCTGGTTGGACTTATTACAAAAGATGCTGATATTTTACTGAAAGTGTTACGTTTACTGTAAGCATATATACTTATATGTTGGTAGTTTTGAATAAGGTGATGACAAAGAGCTAAGCTTAAAGTAACAGTATATACTGGAAAGAATATTTGGCAAGTGGTATTTATCATAATCTCTCAGTGCTCTTTTAGCATTAAATTGTATGTTCCTGAGAGTGCTTTAATCACATCATAGCAAATTTCACAAGTGTAACAAGAGCTGATATGTATAAATATTAGTTAAGAATAGCATTAATTATTTGTGTTGGTATCTAATAGTCATAATTGAAAAGAACCTTGGGGATTTTTTTTTTTATTAAACTGGAGTCTCACTCTGTTGCTCAGGCTGGGGTGCAGTGGCACGCTCATGGTCTCCACAGCCTCAACCTGTTGGGCTCAGGCCATCCTGTCTCAGCCTTCCAAGTAGCTGGAACCGCAGTCATGAGTCACCATGCCCTGCTGATTTTTTAATTTACTGTAGAGATGATGTCTCACCGTGTTTTTCAGGCTGGTCTTGAACCCTTGAACTCAGGCAATCCTCTTGCCTTGACCTCTCAAAGTGCTGGGATTACAGGCATGAGCCACCATGCCTAGCTGGTGAATTTTTTTTATTATATTTTAACAAAATAGTTAATTAGAAAAATTGAGCCCATACAATGAGTATCCATTGAATATATTCAAGACATTTTCAAGACAAAGCCCTGTTTTGAACATACTTTAAGTCATTGAAAACTATACAACACATCTATTGATTATTTTTTTTAAAAGTCACTTAAAAATATATGCTAACTTACTGCATTACTGCAGTTAAGTAATCCCTTTTGATAACATTCCTGAGAAATACAGAAGCTAAAGAGAAACAGTACAAACACATCTGGTCTATAATATTGAAAGGGCTAGAACAATAAGATTCAGGAAAATATCTGGAGAAGGTAAACTACTACTCTACGAAGAGAGCAACAGAATTTTCCTTACCTTCTTCTTTTCTCCCTTAGGTGCAAAAATATGTCTTGGGAAAAAATAATTATTTTCAGGATGAAAGATCTCAGAAAAATACCAATAATTTGCATGGGTTTTTGGATAAAAAATACTAGCAAGAGGTAGCTTTTGGGTAAGATGTAACTTTTATCTCTGTAACTGACATCAGAGACGGACTCACTCAACATGCGTTTTAATTTCCTTCTAGCTGTTTCCTTTTACTATAGAGACCTGAGCAATTATACATAGAATAATAGAAGTTACTGGTTTTGCTACCCTGAGGACATTGTTGAATAGACAGTTTTATTATCTGGATATTGTTTCTGGTCTTTTGCAAGCTTGCTTTACAGATGGATACACTTGATACCACAGGGATATTATGGGTATTGATCCTGGTGGTTTCAAACTAAGGTTTGGCATAGGTTCACAATGACTGAACCAACCAGTAATAGGAGACTTTCAGTATACTAATTTAGTCTGGTCATATAGTAGGGTCAACTTTCCTATTGCTGCTCTGTTCATTAGTGAATAGACATTATAAAGCAGAAATGAGGTGTGTGTGTGTGTGTGTGTGTGTGTGTGTGTGTGTGTGTGTATTCTGGAGTGGGAATGCAGAGTAAGGGAGTCCTATAAGAAAGGAATTAAAAAATGATACAGAAATAAATTAAGGCCATTTTTATTAAAACCATTAAGCTAAAATAATGATGTCTGGTTAAGTCCAATCAGTAAGATTATGAAATAGAATTAAAGTATAAGGTTAGTATAAAGTGAAATGTTATATCTGCTTTTAGTATAAGTCCAATGTTATATCTACTTAATATAGCCAATATAAATAATTTTGAATATTTATGGTTCTAATTTATAATTACTTAAATAGTGACAAATTATTCATTATTTCTAAATTCTCACCAATTTTTTTGATATTTAAATAAATTAATCCTAGGGACAGTCCATGTCATTTGAATATTTTTTCAAAAAAATGCAAATATGTGGACCAATTTCTAGTTATTTTATTTTCTGCTGTGTTTTGTTTGTATGATTTCTTGGATATACTATTTACAACACGTGAGGGTATACAATTTTAAGTTTCAATATAGGCAAAGCATATGTATTAATGTTGTAAGGGACATACAAAGCAAGTTTTAGAAGTGAATACAAGTTTGGCAGATGGAATGGTAATGAGTCACTAGGGGCCAGAAACCATGAAAATATAGCAGAAGCTATCGGTACATTTTTGTGAATTTCTTCAGAAGCCCTTAACAAAAGTAGGAGGAAAAAGTAAAAGAAGAAAGCAGATGGTGGTGTTTAACTTGGTTCAGAAAAGAAAGGAGGAAAGATAAAGGGACAAAGGATTAAAAAAGGTGGGCACTGTTATCACCGCAAAGCTGAAACCAAGATTTTCTGTAATAATACTCCTCCTTAGAAGAAACGTTTATTGTATAACACTACTTCAGCCCTGATAGCTGGCCAAAACGAATAAACTACCAGGTTGGGTGAATAATACCGCCTGAGATGATTTCTCGAAAAGGTGAGCATTTGCTTGTGTTGCCAGGGTGGGACCAGATCTGTGACAATCAGGCAATTTTGTCAAATTTTTGGATTTTTTTTTTAAGATGGAACATGGAAGACTTACTGATGAACTATTTCAACTTTCTCTATATTAAAAAATAAATTTCATTCCAGATAAGGTAGCCCAGACTGTAAGTGTTGAAGCAACTTTATTTCCCTCGGGGAGTCTGTGTGTCATGCCTTGGGGCTAAAATCAAGCAGAACCTGAACTGCAGAGGAGAATGGATGCTGGGCTCACATTTCTTTGGACCTTAGTTAAAAAAGGACACATTTTGGTTTTGACTTTAATTCCTTTGGGTTACAGAGGAAACATTAAACATTCCTTCAATTTAATAAAATGAAATTTTATTTTATTGAATTCTGAGTTATACATTTTAAAAAAGTTGTCTCTGGTAGCTTTAGATAGTTAAATATCATATTCAAATCATTTAATCATACATATATATATGTTTGAAACATATGAATCTAAATTTAGACTTTGTTGAGAATGCTAACTTTTGCTTAATTGCTTTTCAACACCACAAAATGATCTGTTTTAACTGAGGAGTGAACACAGGTATCCTGTGCAGCCTTGGTGAGGGATTTGTCTCTGAAGAGTGGTTTTGCTTTTTTTTTTTTTTTTCCCTGGGAGCTCAAGAAGTGTCAACATCCAGGGACTAGTATTTAAGATAATTTTTGAAGTTAGGAATTTTGTACCAATATGCAGCACTTAAATTCTAACTTCAAAGTCATGTGTGATAGAGCTCATGGTTTCAAGTTACCAAGATATATTTGGTTTATCAACCTGAAAACCAAGAAGTGATAGAAATGCTCAAAAAGCCACAGATGCTGGAGAGGATGCGGTATAAGTATAAACTAGTACAGCCTCTGTGGAAAACAGCATGGCAATTCCTAAAAGATCCACATCGACCTCTTGTATAACCTCACAATCCCCCTACTGGGAATATACCCAGAGGAACTCAAAGAACTTTATGGAAAAGATACCTGTTCACGCATGTTTATTGCAGCATTATTTACAATAGCAAAAACATGAAACCAATTGTGCTGCCCATCGAAAAAGAACTGGATTTCTTAAAAATGTGGTACATATACATGATGGAATATTATGTAGCCATAAGGAAGGACAAAATTACGAACTTTGCAGCAACTTGGATGAACTCAGAGTATATTATACTGAGTGATCTATCACAGAAACAAAGAACTGTGTATCACATGTTCTCACTCATAAGAGTATCTTAAACCACTACTGTAATACTATAAGGAAGGTATTGGCAGTGGTGGGAAATTTCCAGAGGAGGGGTGGTACACTTCATCAACAAGGGTGCCTGCATAATGAACATTTGTATACCTAACCCTGAATTGTGCCCCACATATTTAAAATTAAAAGTTAAAAAAAGAGAAAAATGCTTCCTTTTCATAATTTTTTGCTTGTTGGTAGATTCTTTGTTTTTACTTGTTCATCCTTTTACTAATTGTGGAAGCCTTTGAGGATATTTTATCTGAAGGTCTAAGTTCAACTTTCATCTCTCATGGGCTCAGATCTCATGTCCTTTCCCCATATAGGAGTTACAGCTCAGACCATTTGATTTCTAGACTATCTTTCGTACCATTCCAGAGGAGCCAGTGCATCCTCTTAAACTATCTGCTGACTGAACTGGCTTATGCTTTTCTATAGTCCCAGCACCAAGAGTTTTAATCTAATTTTATTTTATTTTAAGCTTTGCATTTAAAGAAATGTTAAAATTACATGCAACATTTCTAGGTTTTTCAGTACAAAGAGTTTCTGGCTGTCTTGGTAACAGGTTGCTGGAACCAGAAGTTTTTATGTGAGTACTCGTACATATTTAAACTTCTAAAATTGTTCTTTCACGTTAATTAGTCTGACTTCAATAATTTCTGGGAAATTTTTGATAACTGATGCTCTACAAGACATATTCCAATTATTTCAGATTTATAAATTTCTTGTTTAGAGTTATAATATATTATTAAAATCAAATAGTAGTAAAGTTTATTGAGTGTCTACCACTACCCAGGGCACTGTTGTACACACTAGAGATATCACAACATGGGAGGGGTCCCAAAGAAACTGGAATTATATTTTTGGAAAGTGCGTTGGTTCCTTGTAGTACACTCAAAATTTTTTCCTCCAGATTAAATGGCCAACCAAAGTTTTTACTGGAAGTTTTGAGAAGGTTGCATCATGATTTGTATAAGAAACATCCTGAATTGTGGCGAACAGGAGACTAGTTCTTCCATCATGACATACCTACACAGAGTTGAGTGTTCAGTAGTTTTTGACCAAAAAATGGCATGACCCCAATGTCCCACCTTCCCTGTTCACCAAATGTTGCTCTGAGCAACTTTTTTGTTGTTGTTTTTTTTATCAATGGGAAACATTTGCCAACGTGAAAAAGTGAAACAAAAAGTGGCAGAAGCAAGTACTAGCACTAAACGGCTTCAGTATGGATGAGTTCAAAGACTGTATTAAGCAATGAAAAAAGTGACTCGATAGGTGTTTTGCATCAGTCATTTGAAGGTGACAGAAGTTTAAACATTCAAGAATAAATACATAATTTTTAAAGTAAATTCCTGGGTTTTGTCGGTTTCCATTCATAAACCAAATGTCTTTTTCTCTACCCTCATACAGTTTACATTCTAGTGGAGAATTAATAATGAAAACATAAATATATAACATAAGTAAAACGTAATATGTAAATGGCTTTTTAAAAAATATCTAGGCTGCATTTTATATTTTTGTGCATAGCAAAAACAACAATGGTTTGAGAGATAAAGACAAAATTATCTCATAAAATTTTGTAGAGGTAGGCAAGCAAAGTTAAGGGTGGGGTTCCACCACGAAATAAAGAAGCAGACACTATTTTATCAGTCTGCCATTCTTAATGTGGTGGTGGTGGTGTTTATAAGAATGATGATGTTGATGGTGTTTTCCTTATGCTCATTGCCTTGTGCTGTCACAGTTTAAGGAAATTCAAGACAGTGAAACACTTTGAGCTTCAGAATCAATGTTTCCCACTTGTAGTACGCATTTCTAGAGAGTACATCACTTATCTTTAGATGAAATAATAGATATGACTTAAAGGATCATCATTGTGACCCATTCTTTGGGTGCATATTTACAGTCCCCTGGATTTTATAATAGTTTGGTAGATTGGCAACAGGATTCTTTGCTGATTACTGCTTCTTCTCTGTATTTAATTTTAAAACAAATTATTAAAATAGATGACCATCAATACAGAGGCATGTGAAGCAAAGTGTTGTTTAGTATATTGAATCCAGGTAAATATCAAAAACAAGAAATAAAAATATTGTACGCAAAAATGTGAATTGGGAATAAAAGAGAGAGAGAGATGGAAGAAAATAAAACTGTCGATCTAACAGGAGAAATTCAGGTCTCAAGGTGTTTTAACAAATATATTTCCAGTATATGGAGAATTAATGAATGACTTTGCCAAAAGGTAACTGAGGAGGATTGACTATTGAATAATTTGACTTTAAGAATATTATCAAGAAAATGAGTTTTAATGTGTTTTATAAAGTTTTAAATAATATAAAAATATTAACTAATATTTCAAGCCATCTCCTCTTCTTCCTTATCTACTTTTTAATTTTGCCTGTTTTCCAATTCTATCATCATATTATTATTGAATTACTACATTGCCAAGGCAATGCAGCAATACCAATATTTATCAGTTTTACTCCTCACATGTAATTTGATAGCTTAACATTTACTAAATATTAAGCAAGTTTTGAAAATAAATTCTAAACAAATTATCAAAATTTAAATAGAAGGATAACTGAAATATAAACTTGAACATACATTATCATTCTCATATAAATTACCAGAAGCAAATAAAGTATAAAATTTATGTAAGCAGATAACATTTAGTTAATCATAATATTTAAATTAAAGTGATATTACTTTTATTGTGATCCTTGGATATAAATTTGTCATTTATGCTGTAATCAGATCTGGAGAATATTTTTTACTACATTTGCAGCTGCTAAAAATATTCTTCAACTCTACTCACGTGAGTAATTATGAAAACTATTTATAATCTAATTCCAAATACAATCCTCTCGATTCCTTCATTTTCTTTTTTTTTTTTTTTTTTTTTTTTGAGTTGAAGTCTCGCTCTGTCGCCCAGACTGGAGTGCAGTGGCCGCTCCCGGCCACCGCAGCCTCGACCTGCTGGGCTCCGGCGATCCTTCTGCCTCAGCCTTCCAAGTAGCTGGAACTACAGGCGCGCGCTACCACGCCCAGTTAATTTTTTGATTTATTGTAGAGATGAGGCCTCGCTTGCCCAGGCGGATCTCGAACCCGCGGGCTCAGGCAATCCACTCACCTCAGCCTCCCAAAGGCGCGGGATTACAGGCTGAGCCACCGAGCCCGGCTGATTCCTTCATTTTCAAACAATCCCATCTTTTTTCTTGATACTTTTGTGATCTCCAGATTCATTATGTAGAGAGGAATATTTTAAGGGATAATTAATTAAATTTAATGCCACCATGTTAATTTTTCACGTAAGAAAGTCTTTACGCTAGAAAAAAATACTATTCTTATAATGCATACTTTATTATATTTTGGCTTTTCTTCTGAAAATTCTGGAATTAAAAGATAATTTGCATTTATTTTCTTGATACACATTTTATTGTATACTTTTTAAATGGTAAATTATCAGATTTCATATATTCTGAACATATAAAAACAATATAATTTTATATGAAGAATTATGGGTACTGTATAAACTGCAGCTTACTGGAACATGAGAATTTTAAAATCTGGTATTATAATCACTATTATGATCATCATTATTATTTTTATATTTTGAAAAATATGGCCAAGAAATGCTGAAAGACATTATGTGTAAGCTGTGGAGTCTTCATGAAAGAGTAGAAAGTAATAAAACATTCATTAGAAAGAGAATGGCGAAAGTAGGCAAAATTAGTCCCTACTAAAAATAGTCACTGCAAATCTGTCTGACTCTATCCTCCTACCTACCTACCTGCCTATCATCTAGCTATTATTATTGCATTATTTTTAAAAATGTTATGGTGAAACATGGGAGATTAGATTTTTTTCCTACAATTTGGTATTGCTTTCATATATATTATACCTATATACCTATATGCATATGTAACGTATAATACTAACAATTAATTGCCACTTAATAGTGTGAAGTAGACCTCCAGATTTATGCTCATAGGTTCCTGATGTCATGATATAACTCCCACTTTTTTATATACAACGGTATGCAAACCCAAATACACAGCCATACACATAAACACAAACTACCTGAGACACTTTTGACAGGCTCATCTACTCATACTTAATGTCCATTTGTTTCTATTCATTCTTCAGTAAGGATGTTCATGTGACACATATCTGAAAAATAAAATATAAATGGACATCAAATTGTCATCTTTCACTTGAATTATTTTAATAGAAACCAAACTTATCTATAATACTGGATTTTCCTAGTGCATTATCCACCTCATAGCTGATTTTAAGTTACAAATCTAATTCTGTTGGCCTAAATCAGAAAGGTGGCATTGCAAATATATTAGCTAAAGAATAACCATAGATATATTACAGAAAGAAATAAAAGCATGAAGTTAAGAACAAGTAATGAAAGGTAATGAATGTGGATTAAAAGGGAGAGCAAAAAGTCAAGAACAAAAATTGTTTTATTTTAAAAAACTGGCTAAATTGTGATTCTAGTAAGTAAATTTGAGAATATAAGACAATGAGCAATTTTTGGAAAATATATTAAATTATAATTGAAATATGTTAAAATTTAGTTGACTACAAATATTCAGAGACAGATCTAGTAAGTAATTTAATATATGGTCTATATTTTCAGAATAAGATTTGCATTAGAAATACAGATTTAGACATGATGGTAAGTGAAGACATACAATTATGTATATTCCTGGTAAAGACTGTAAAATGACATGAGGAGAGAAAATATTCTGAGATAAACCTGAACTGCAGAAATGAATTTGGGAAGCAAGAAAGAGAGTTAGCTAGCAAGGAAAGCTGAAGAGGAATGGCCCAAATCATGATTAATGAAGAAAAGCAATGGTTTCAGAAAGGAAAGATGATGAAGATAATGATCGGTCTCCGTTCAGCACAAGGAAACAGAAGTACTTTGTGACGTTAGCAAGCACATTATATAAGAAGTAAGAGGGCAGCAGAAAATCTGCTAAGCATTGTGGGATAACTGGGGAGTGAAAAATGAAAATTATGAAGATGGAAACACCTTTTAGGATATTGGTTGTTTACAATGTCAGATGAAGAAAAGGGTATGGAACCAAAGCAATGATTTTATATTATTGGTGCTTGTCCATTTGCTTTTAGGATGTAACAAACCTGAAGATGTACAAATGTAAATGGGGACAAGATGCAAAAGGGGAAAAAATATTGATATCAAAAAGTGAGTAATATAAATTATATATAATATATATATATAATTGCTAGAATATGAACCCAGAATAGGTGAGAACCAGAAGAGCAAAGTTGGAGAGTTGAGATTTGAACAGGAAAAAGCACATATTGTCAACAGGAAAGGGGATTAAAAATTAAATGGATGAGCATGTGTTACAAGGATATTTGTAGATTTGTATGAAGTAACTCCTATCCACAGCTTCTATTTTCTCTCAGGTAAAGAAAGAAGTGTTTTTTTGTGAAGAATGGGTAGATAAACTGGAGGTTCAGGAACTTGAAGATGTGAAAGACAGTATGTATAATAGCATGTGGATTGCCAAAGCATAAATAGATTTTCTATACCATTGACAATCTCTGTCAAAATGCAGACTTTGACTTTAAATAAATTGGTATCATATTTAATGTCAAATGACATTCTCCATGTATGCTTAGTTGTCCAAGGTTGGGTGAAAATAGAGATCAAGGTTATTGAAATGATTAACTTTGGAGAATCATTTCAAATAAGAATTCTTTCAAAGGAAGCATCTTCTTTTGTGTTTACATTCTGTATTAAATACTGTAGCACTTTCCACAGTATATTAGACATATTTCTTTAAGCCCTAGCTCAGTTGATGACAATGAGGCCCTTTATTCATACTCCTAGTGCTAGTGTCCAACACATTACCTGCATTATCTGCTTACTGCTGGTTATAAATCGACAACCTGAAAAAAGATAGTCCTAAGATCTTATCATAATTGCTTGTGTCAAGGAATATTTTCTAAGACTCTTCTGAGTTACAAAGGGAAAATCTGGAGTGAATTTGTATGGTGGATGACAATGAAAACATTTATATGCTGAACACTAGATACCTTATTCACTGAGATATCTAAAATATAAAGCTCTGTGTCCCAATACATTAGTCACTAGCAAAAAAATGCTCCTGGTACTTGAAATACAGCTAGTTCAAATTGAAATGTGTTTTAAAAGTAAACTACAACCCAGCATTCATAAAATCACTATGGGGGTAAAGGTATTTAATATATTATATTGATTGCACATTAAAATTAATATATTTAAATATATGGAATTAAATAAAATACATTATTAAAAATAACTTTACCGGTTTCTTTTAACTTTTTTTTCAAGATACCTACCAGAAAATTTAGTATTACATATGTGGTTTTTATCTATAACTTATATTATATATTTATTTGATAATGTTGCTATAGAAAATAGCACTGCATTAAAATTTATAGTTGTTTCTTTTATTAATATTACTTTTTAACAGTTGTGTTAATTTTCTACTATATTGGATAATCTATTTTCAAAGGTAACTAAAGAGTTTCTATATTCTACACATGATATAAGATGTAGCACATTCAATTTTACACTAAATTTATTAAAATAATTTCCAGAATTTTTATGAAAGTGAGTCCAATTATTTAACAATATGCTGCATTAATATTATTATCAAATTAATTCCCTATGTGTTTGATATAGTCAAAGTCAACATTTTATTCTTCTTCTAAGTCATTGAATTATAATTGCACTCTATTGGTAAGTTGAGATCATTTAGCAAGATATGTATTCTTTCTCAGAATAAGAAATACAATATCTTTTGCAGCAAGACATTTTGAAAAAATTATGTATTAAAATTCTATAGTTCAAAGATGACACAAACAAATGGGAAAATATTCCATACTCTTATATTGGAAGAATCAACTTTATTAAGATGTCCATCCTACCCAAGGCAATCTACAGATTTAATGCAATACCCATTGTTACCAGCATCATTCTTCTCAGACCTGGAAACTACAATACAGAAATTCATATGGAAACATAAAAGACCACGGACAGCCAAAACAATTATCAGCAAAAGAAACAAAGTGGGAGGTATCACACTTCCAGACTTTAAACTTTGTTACAAGGCTACAATAACCAAAACAACCTGGTACTGGTACAAGAACAGGCATATAAACCAATGCACCAGGATAGAGATTCAGGAAGCAAAACCTCAATTTCTCATCCATCTCATCTTTGACAAAGCCTCCGCTAGCAACCACTGGGGAGAGGAGAACTTACTCAGTAAATGGTGCTGGGAAAACTGACTGTCCACATGCAGAAGGTTAAAACAAGACCCCTACCTATCACCAAACTAAAAAATTAACTCCAAATGGATCAAAGACCTAAATGTAAAACCTCAAACAATAAGAACCTTAGAAGCTGGACATTGTGGCTCAAGCTTGTAATCTCAGCACTCTGAGAAGTCAAGGTGAGGGGATTGCCTGAGCCAATGGGTTCAAGAATAGCCCGGGCAACTTGACGAGACCTTACCTCTACAATAAATAAAAAATTATATGGGCGTGGTAGCGTGCACCTATAGTTCTGGCTACTTGGAAGGCTAAGGTGGAAGGATCACCTGAGCACAGCAGGTTGATGCCGGGGTGGTCATGAGTGTGCCACTGCACTCCTGCCTGGACAACAGAGTGAGACTCCACCTAAAAAAAAAAAAAAAAAAAGAACCTTAGAAAATGCAGGAGACACTCTTATGGAAATTAAAACTGGCAACCAATTTCTGATCAAAACCTCAAACATCCATGTCATAAGAGATAAGATAGACAAGTGGAACCTTATCAAATTGAAAAGCTTCTGCAAAACAAAGGAAAACATCATGAGAGTGGGGAGGCAGTCCACAGAATGGGAACAAATATTTTGCCAACTGTATATCTGACAAAGGTCTGACATCTAGGATATACAAGAAACTCAAATGTGCCAAAAAGAAAAAAAAATACAGCCGTATTAAAAAGTTGGCAAAAGTTATGAATAGGAACTTCTCAAAAGAAGATATACAAGCAGCCCAACAGATACATGAAAAAAATGCTCAACTTCACTACTTATCAAAGAAATGCAAATTAAAACCACACTGAAATACCACCTAACTCTAGTCAGGATGGCCATCATCAATAACTCAAAAAACAACAGATGCTGGAGAGGATGTGGTGGAAAGGGAACACTTCTACAGTTTTGGTGGAAGTGTAAACTAGTACAACCCCTTTGGAAAACAGTGTGGCAATTCCTAAAGGATCTAAAAATGACTTTCCATATAATCCTGTAAGCCCTGTTCTGGGAATATACTGAGAGGAACTCAAATCACTCTATGAAAAAGATACCTGCACATGCATGCTTATTGCAGCATTATTTACAATAGCAAAAACATAGAATCTACTGTGCTGCCTGTCAAAAGTGGACTAGATAAAAAATGTGGTACACATACATGATGGAATGTTACACAGTCATAAAGAAAGAAAAAATTATAAACTTCGCAGGAACTTGGATGAATTTAGAATCTATAATATTCAGTGATCTGTCACAGAAACAGAGAACTGAGTACCTCATTTTCTCACTCACAAGTGGACCCTGAACAATTGTTATAATACTATAAGAATCGCCAGGCTCGGTGGCTCAGTCTGTAATCCCGCGCTTTGGGAGGCTGAGGTGAGTGGATTGTTTGAGCCTGCGGGTCTGAGACCCACCTGGGCAACTTGGCGAGACCTCATCTCTACAATAAATCAAAAAAATTAGCCGAGTGTGGCAGCGCGCACCTGTAGTTCTGGTTACTTGGAAGGCTGAGGCGGAAGGATCGCTGGAGCACAGCAGATCGAGGCTGTGGTGGCCAGGAGCGGCCACTGTACTCCAGTCTGGGTGACAGAGTGAGACTCCAACTTAAAAAAAAAAAAAAATACGAATCAGGTAATGTGGGGACCAAAGTGAAGCCCAAACTTTACCTGTCCAATGATCATTTGTATACCTAATGCTGAATTGTACCCATCTTTAAAAATAAAAAATAAATCCTGTAGTGATAGGATTTTCTTATATTTCTACAATAAAATGCACATTTATAAATTTATTTATATGATAGTAACATGAGTAACAGATGAAAAAAATATTTATATGACTCAACACATGAATTATAAGAAACTGCTTTTAGCAGTTTGTAATAGGTCTCACAGATATGTAAAATGTTAAAAAAAAAAACTCATTCTATAGCTTGATGTCATATTAGTAAAAAAATATGAGTTGTTTCATGAAAGAATATACCATCTTTGTTCTTATATAAGTTTACAAAATGTGAACTATATTTATCATTGCTACAACTATTTAAACTTGGTTTATATAATGGAAACAAAAATTTTAAATTTATTGTTAGATTTTCATAATATTTCTTAGACCTAACTTCTATTTTCTTTGCACTTGCCATCTGTCCATAATGTTATTAAAGCTGTTCCAAATACTGTAATACCATGAGATAAACCATAAATGGACAACAGAAACAATTTATGATGACACTTTTGGATAAATCATTCATATATACTTACATTAAAAAGAATTCTTGTATTTTTGCACTTGTAATTTTTATACAAAACTGTGTAGACGAGTAAAGATATTACCCATCATATTTGTTAAAGAATTATTCTGAGTTAAACAAATGAAATGCACTGTGAATTTTTATTTTACAAATGTTTATATTTACACCATTGGGAGTAGAGTTTTGTATGGATATTTTCTTAATTTCAGTTCATTAATAATGAATTATTTAACAGAATCAACATTCTTCATCAGTATTGAATATCAAGACTAAGTACTACACAGATAATGGGTTAAATCATCCTATATAAACCAGTGGAAACAGAGGGAAAGAACCCATTGTAGCCGTAAATGCAAACCCCATCCTCAGGAGCAGCAATAGATTTAGAAATTATAAAATGATAGACATTTGCAAAACCTATTATAGTGAATATTAGTTTTATATTCAGCCATTTTGTTTTTACTATTTACCTTTATCTTTGGTATTTCCATATTACATGTCTCATCATCTCAAAGTTAAAGTAAGAAAACTCTCTTATCATGACTCCCTTACAAGACAGGTAGGTTTCACCAATCCCAAGCATTTGTGTAATAATTAGTACCTAATGCTCTCAAAGGAGACTTGAATCAAATGGTGTCTCAGCCACTGGCCACTACACTTCCAGATAGATTTAATGCAACCTCAGAAATTATATTAAATCCATCTATTTAATGTCTTACAAAAATGTATAATTTTTAACATAGTAGAGAAAGATTTATCATATTTATATTTTACTGTATTTGGTCATGTGGTACCTTTGTTATTTCTTATAGATAGAACCTAAAAATGCATATTCTATGGTAGAAGCTGAAAAACACTAAAATTATGGATCATAAGTGATCAGGAAAGCCAAGGAACAAGATCAAGGAAAAGAATGGCAAGCAGTTTTATCTGGGTAATCTTAAGTGATTTAGCATGCTTAATTGAGTATGTCTAAATACAGTATTTGGACAGAAAAATTCAATTTAAAATAAGATTTAAAAGCTTTCTGCAAAATATATTTTATTTTATGAGGGATCCCCCAAACTTGGAATTAGTTTTTGGAGTGCAGGCCCCTTGTAGTACCCGCTTCACCTACTAGGTAAGTGTTCTAGGAATCCATTGGCATCAGTGTGCTAGCTAACTTTGTTGTGAGAGTTTGCGTTCATCTTCAGTGCATTTTTTTTTTTAATTTTTAAAGATTCTTTAAAGTATTTGCCCATTTCTTGACGGGTGATTTAAACAAACAATGTGCAGCAATAAATTTCTGTTTTCTGCTGTGGTCAGCAGTTTTTGACCAAAGACAGAATGACCTCCATGCCCCACCCTCCCTATTCACCCATTCTCACCCCAACCAAATTTTTGTTTGTTTCCCGAGTGAAAAGAAGTCCTCAAAGGGAAGTGTTTTGCTGTTGTGGAAGAGGCGAAACAACAACAACAACAAAAAAATGACATCAAAATTGATGTTTAAACATTGTTTTAAAAAAATGAGCAGTAAGAAAAGCATCTCAACAGGTGTATTGCATCAAACAGAGGGTACTTTGAAGGTGACTGAAGTTGAAACATGTAAGAATAAATACACAATTTTTTATCAATAAATTCTGGATTTTTTGGTTCCTCTTCATACATCCTAAACACAAGTAAACATTTTGCTAATTGGTCTCAATTTCTAGTAGATTGCATGATTTCAATGACTTGTTGGAAGAAGACTAAAACAAATATTTGATTATCTCAAATTTAAAATAATTGTTTTGATAATTTTATTTCAAAAATTAATAACTGGACTGTGACATTCTTATTTATTATAACACTTTTAAAATAAATTACATGTAGTAATTAAGTGCCTTTATGTGATATATCATATGGAGAATATGGAATCTTTTCAATTACCCTTACACGTTGAATTATTAGATAATTAACCCTATCATTGAAAACTGCAAATCTTTACAAAAGCTAATGTAAGCATAAATTTTACTTTAGTATTATTCTCTATTTCAGCACTGTCCAACAAAAATATAATGTGAGCCACAGATAATATGAGCCATATGTGTAATTTAGAGCTTTCTAGTAGTCAATTTAAAAATGTAAAATGAATATGATATTAATATAATAATAAATTTTATTTAACTTAATACATCCAACATATGTTCCTTTTAAAATAAAGTCAAAATAAAATGTTGAAGGTTTCATGCTTTTTAAAAATACTAGGACTTTTAAATCCATGGATTATTTCACATAGTGCATCTCAATTCAGATTAGGCATATTTCAAGTTCAATAGTATCATGTGGCTAATGTCCACTGTTTTAGTTAATGTAACTTTTACCAAGGGAGGCACATCTTCATAAACACAGATATATGTCTTTTTTTAGATATATGGATTATTAGATATGTTATTCCTGGAGAAAAGGGAAATATTTCTGAGGTAAAGCTACATAGAACTGGTTGAGGAGGATGGAGAGGAAGAAATGACCTCTGTTCCCCACAGAATCACTTGATTTTGATTTGCACTCATGCTAATAAAACACTAGCAGCCATTAATTTTGGTGACAATATGGCCCAATAAGGCGGCCTACACAGAATGATGAATTGCTTGTCTCTCCATTTCTGCATAGAACCCATTACTCTCTAGGACCCCCAAGGAAATGAAGCTGGGGGAGTACCAAGGGATTCCATTATTATAATGAAGAAAGCATTCTCTTCAAAAGAGCTGGAGTGATATCTATCTCCAAGAAGTTTTACAAACAAATCAGATATGAAAAACACGGGAGCTGGAACAAAAGGAAGAGCAGAACAGGCATATAGTCAAGACTATAACTGAAGGATTAGTTGAAGAAATAATAATAATTCTTTGTGACTTACGTTGAGGGGATGGAGGATGAGGCATTTTGGTGTCAGAGACTGGCAGATAGAAATCTTCCTATGAAGAATGTGAGGGATGTTAAGTACATATGTATTTATGCTGCATGTATTTGAAATTGAACAGCAAATTTTAATATTACTAATCTAATAACAATAAATGGAGTATTTGGGAATGGTTTCATTTCAAATATCAAAACTCATCTGCTTACATTTCTGTCATCGAAGTTATTTAAATATGGTCACTATATGTCTTAAAAGATAGTTTGCTTTGCTGACAGCAAAGATGGATAAGTGTTACTAGTGGTACATTAGAGAGTCATCTGTGTAGGAAAAAAATGCAGTAGTGTGACTACAAATAGAAGTAGAAAAAACTTAAACAAATGAAATCTTTATGTTAGTAAGACAGTCAATCTCTAGCTTGTTACCAAAATTGGTGGTAGAAATCAGTACCTGGCAATATTTTCAATAATGAGAATTTATACATTAAGTGAGGCTTTAAGAAAACATGAGTCATAGAAAAAACATGAGATACAGCATAATTAATAGGAAAAAAAGGCTCAAGACAGGTCTAGAATGATTAATCAGCAGGCAATACTCCACAGAAATAGTCGCCACCATAAATCCTGTAGGTAGAAGAGTCTGTACAAAAATACTCAAAGCGTGGCTGATCATACTAATATCTTAAAGTGTTGAAAAAATGCTTAGTAGAAACAAATATGGACACGGAATGCAGTTTATTTTCTTTTGAGAAATTAGTTGAAAAATAATGTTATATAATTGTAATATTATTTTTCTATAGGAAGTATAACAAAATGCTATTCCTTTCTTGATTCCAAGACATTTGTGAATGTCAAAACACATAACTTTTAATAAAGTATGTTCAATATATAATATAGATATTTGTAATTATAAGTAAATTATTAAAATAAGATTCCAGTAACTTATGTGTTTTATTTAACTCAAGGAAAATTCAGTGAGTACTTCCTGCCTATACGGCCATGAGCTAAGTTTGAGATTTGTTTTGTAAGTAAACAAAGATGAACAAATGCCTGATTCTAGATTCAAAGGTCATAGAACATAAAAATAAATATACTTGATAAATGTTTTTATAAAATTGTATGAAAAAAAAGTACAGAAAATGGAGCATCTTATATAACGTCACAGCCAGTGCTACCTTCAAACCAGCCCAGGTAGGTACTATAAAGCAAGCATTGAAAAGTGATGGCCCTAGCAACGCTGTAGGGGTATTGCCTTTTGTTGATAGTTTAGGGCTGCAAGGTGGAAGAAATGCATCCAAAACTGGGAGGGCAAAGACTTGGGGATATTTTGCCAAGCATCCTTGGGGGTACTATTGGGAAAACATACATTTAATGTTTTCTTACTTTCTTTCTTTCTTTCTTTTTTTGTGAAAGTGAAACAGAAAACCTAATTTTTTATACTTTTAATCTCATTTTTAATAGTCATCCAGAAACTGAAAGTATTAGGGATTTAGGAGCTGGTCTTTTATTTAAATTCAATGTTGTGATATAATTTTGTATATATTTTGGGGCAGCCCATGTTAATTTATATTCCTGCTTATAGAAGTGGTTTCAGCAAGTCCATAGATATAATTGAATGGGTGCTGTGTGCATCTCTCTAATTAGAATTTTCAGTAAGTTGAACAGAAACTCCTTCTACTCTGATACGCATGTGTAATTTCCACTAAAGTGAGCAAGCATAACTAAGGGCAATGTTTTCCCCTTTGAGCACTTTGAATTCTATGCACTCCAGATGCTGTGGAAACTCCTGTGACTATTCCCTTATTCAAACTGTTGATTTGTCATGGCAATATAATTCCTTATGAAATCACTTTTGTTTGTTTAAATGAAGTTTTAGACCCCTCCAAAGTAATATAAGTTCTGGTTATGGAGGCGTTAACTTTTCAGTGATGGAAGAAATATTTGCTAAGTGAAATGAAAATATTTGTCAAGACCATCATGCTTCTAGTTTGATGATTCTGGACAGGATGCTGATACTAGCTGGCAGGAAGATATGAACATCCCTGCAGATTAAAATGCAAATTTTATTGCTGAAAACAGCAATACACAGAAAGGCCATAGAGCCTTTTAGCTTTCTGACAGCAGCTTGCAGAACCAGTGCACTGAATCACTCAATATCTTTAAGTGTCTATCCTACTCTGGAACTCTAATAAACATCTGCTCACACTGTACCCAAGCCAAGTTCCAGTTTTAAGAATACACAAGCTTCAACATTAAATAATTGTTGGACTAAGCATTTTCTCTAGAATAACTGTGATTGAATATACTGTTAATTGTTTTATAAAGAGAGTGAGACAAAGTAAAAGGTGAGTATAACATCATATAGAGATCTTAAGCCTTAGATATATGATTCTGATTTTATAAAAGGTTACTATTTGTACTTGTTTTTTACTGAATAAAAATGTTGTAATGTGTGCAAAGAGTGAAATATTTTTATTTTGCAATGGAAAAAAGAGATTAAAAGGTTATTCAACAAACATTTTTAGGTGATCCTTAGGTACCAGGGACCCTAGTAGTAGAGTGAGTGTAGTGAAAACAATAAAATAGTCTGTGCTACAAAGACAATATTGTAGTTCAGCAGTGAGAGAGTATCATACACAACTAATTCCAGTAAAACCTGATAATACCTTGTGTTAAGGGCATAATCTGTGCTCAAGATTGTTTCTATTTTTGCAATCTTTCATTACATTTCATTTCATTCTAAGAATGAAATTTACTCCTTGTCAATGTTGAAAATATGCTGTTGAATGTGGGGCTCCTTTCTCTAGGCCTCATGCTTACACTTATTAAAGGTTACTCCCTGGTCACTTTAACGAATAGTTAAGTTTACTTAAATATCCACTGATATGCTATTTATTGGATTATATTACTTTTAGAGATCATTGATCTCATTCTTTTTGTTTCCCCAAATTAAACACTTTGAAGATAACTTTAATTTTAAGTATATAAAATACTTATTGCTTTCCATCTACTTCAAACTTGGTTCTTTTCTGAATTTTGCAGTACAGTCAAAGCTGAGTCATCTGTAGACAGTTTAATATGTAGCATATTTTATATTAATTTTTTCTTTATCAAAAATACTTTTAGGTCACTATAAGCCATATGCCTTTTAATTTAATATGACAGGGCAAGGTAAAATATGAATATGCACATGTAAAAATTCTTGTTATATATTCTGAATCCAAATAAAAATGATTAGGGTAGTTTTTGTTTTATTATTTACCTTAAAGATGTATTTATGCCTCTGCTTTTCTTGATCACTTTGAATAACTTCAGAATTGTGTTTGCCTTATCTTTAATTCTATTGATGTGTGCTTTCATCTTTCAAGATGATTCCTTTTATATCATCTCTAACTTTTATATAGGATGTTAACAACATTTTACACAGCATAATAAGTGTTTTTAATGTACATATCTGACATCTCCTTACAGTATTCTTTCTTGCTACAATTTTTTATCATATTACCACTGGTTCTGAAAAATATGAAGCATATATTAAATTTTACAAACCCATTTATAGTTTACATGTAACATAAATTATTCCATGTGGTAAATAACCCAAAGAGAGGCTAGAAAACTGAGACATATTAGTATTATTGTTTAATGCCTAAGAATATATATCTTTCCCTTACAAGGGGAAGGAGGGTCTATGAACAATGAAAGATCTGGGTATGTACCTGTAATTTGAGAAAAGAAAATGACATATAAGAATAATCAAAAACCAATGTTGACTTAGTTGTTTTTAATTTTTTACTCTGAGAGAAGGTTCAAATATTAAAAATTAACAAATGATGTCCTTATGCATTAAAGACAATAGTAAAACAAATTATGCATGAATGTGTTAGTTGGTTGCAATGCAATCCTACTTTTTAAATGTTTTCTATAATTAAAACTGTTGAATAAAGGGAGGTGATTGGCCAGCAATTGGTCATGCATGTCAATAAAAGCTGTCCCACTGCCATTGGACAGAATTAATGGGGGTGGGGCAAGGCCTCAACTCATAGTCTCTCTTCTACAGATTCTTCTATGAAGAAAATCTTTCTAAACATTAAGAATTTTTTTAAAAGCTAAATAAGTTTCACAACTTTGGGGACTCCCATATGCTCAATATTTTAAAAGATTATGTGAAGAAACTTGTAAATGTCTATTCAAAGCTTTGTGTTGGGGAAGATAAATGTGCAGACACATATCTCACTTCCCACACACACCTAAATTCAGGTAGTCATGACTTCCTCTAATATTTTTTCTCTCTAAGTATCTCATTGATTATTTTAAACTTAACCTTGATGTTCTCTCTTATCCAATTGATGTGACTGATAAAAGGACTGAGGCCAAGCACAATATTACTTAAGAGTTCTTGGTTCCAATGCCACCAAAATAAGCCTGGACACATTCCAGCAGCACTCACTCTAATCACATGATTGTTACAAGTTATTGAAAGGGAATAATGAACACATGGCCAATATGCTTTGCATAATAATTCCTTCATTTATGTCTTAGAGATCCAAAGGCTGTTTGTTTTTCTCTATGGCTTTAATATAGTTTTTTAAAATTACATGTTACTATATTCAGGGCATAAAAAACACAGCATGTTTTAAAGTGTATTGTGAGGAGAGAGGTGGCATTAGGACATTTTATCATAATTTGGCACATATTTGTTAAATTATGAAGACATAATATTTATCTAATCAATATAATCTACAGTCGAATTGGGAAAATAAGATGAACATGGGCATAAAATATGTATATTTTATAAATATCTAGAAGGCAATGCAGAAAACCAGAATTTATCAGAAAACATATGTAGTGGCCAAGGTGAAGGTATATATAATTTTAAAATAATAATATAATACATTATATTATACGTGTATTTATATATGATATTTGACCTTACTTGAATACTTACTGTTTACAAATCACTGGACTAAAGTCTTTTTATCATTTTATTCTCACAAAAACCTTATAAATTATGTAATAATTCTTATGAATTCAGAGTTTGAAGAAATTTCCCTGCAATGAAAGATCTAAAAATATGTTTGAAAAGGTAGAAAATTTGTAATGTTTTATTAAGTATCTGATTACTAACATCTGAAATTTTCATCATTTCAAAGTAAAGAACAGGACTCAATAAAGAAAGAACATAGTTTTAGAAAATTATGTGGCAACATATTTTGACAATATCATTTAGAAAATATTGGTAATATCAGTTTTGTGGTTGGGAAATACTGAATGAAATAGCTTGAAGTTTGTGGAGTTTAGGAATGACGTTTCAGAGGGTTTTATGCACTTAGCTAAATCTTGTGTTGCTTAATATATAGCAGACGCTTTTGGAAGGCTGTATATATATAAAAAATAATAACACATTTATACTTACAAGAGCCATATGACATTGGAACTCCTATTATTCTCATTTTATAATTGATAAAACTGAAACCCAGAGTTTTACCTGTCCAAGATGATGTGTTAGTAAGAAACAAAGTGTTTAAATTTTTTTTCAGGTAGATAGTGGAGTCATGGTATCTTATTAGAGTTGTATAGGAGAAGGAGATATTAAAGATTAAAGATTATTAAGTTTTTGAGTCTAAAATGGAAGAATAATATTGCCACTAACATAATGGGAAGCCAAAAAGGGAATCCAATAGGGAGAACTTAACTGAAATAGTATGCTTTCTTCTGTAGTTTCAGGACATGAAGGAACTAGAATAAATTTCTCAAGGGCACTGTTACGAAAATTGAATCAAGACTTACTCTTTCTTAATTTTTAATTTAACTTGATTCTCTACAAAGACAAAATCCCCATAAGAATAATAAAAGACCCTCAGAGATATGATTTTTGGATGATATATTATTATAAAATTGCCTCTAGTTTATGTATAAGTGTCAGACTTTGGTACATAGCCAATTTATTGATAGAGTCTCTATTTGGTTTGCCAAAAAATGTATACATATTTTAAGAGATGCTATCTATGAATTACTTTTAGTTCGCCATAATCAAAAGTGATGCTTATGGTAACCACTTTGCGTACCTCTTGCAATTGCAGAAGTCAAACATGACTTGTATTCATCTTTTGTTATCAGTATATACTGAGTAGTACAATTCTAATACAGTTTTTCTTTATTAAATGTGAATACTTTTTTTTTTTTTTGCCACCCTCTGTAGTTATAAAGTGGTAGCATGGCCCTGGGAGGGACAAAAGAAAGGAAAATCCTGAGAGCATATTTATACTAAGAACAGCAGTGCCAGCAGCAAGTCACTTATTTATTATTTTTCAATTGTTGAAGGGATTGTATGCTAGAGTATTATTAGCTAAGGATCTGTGCATCTCCTGTGGAATAGGAGCAATGTGATCATCTGTAGAGAGAGATACCTAGCGCAAGTCTAGTTCTAAGACTTTCTTTTTTTTTTTTTTTGAGTTGGAGTCTCACTCTGTCACCCAGACTGGAGTGCAGTGGCCGCTCCCGGCCACTGCAGCCTCGACCTGCTGGGCTCTGGCAATCCTTCCGCCTTAACCTTCCAAGTAGCTGGAACTACAGGCACACGCTACCACACCCAGCTAATTTTTGATTTATTGTAGAGATGAGGTCCCCCCCAGGTGGGTGTCGAACCCTAGTGCTTAGGCAATCCACTCACCTCAGCCTCCCAAAGGTGCGGGATTACAGGCTGAGCCACCGAGCCCTGCTCTAAGACTTTCTAATGTGACTACACCAGAAATAGCTATCTTACAGTTTCAATATCTTCATTTTAAACATGTGAATTACTTCACAAATTTCCAGATTGATTAAATGAGATAGTACTTGTAAACATACTTTGCACATTGCTATATAAATGTGGTGGGCTTTACTAAAAGCCCAATTGCAATGGGTGACGAGTGTAAGTGGCAGACAGATAATTTTAACAACATGGGAGAGTGTAGTATGTAAGTTTTCTTTGAGGCATAACAGGAACTGGATTCAAGGATCAATTAATTACCTGGACTTTGAGTTACACACCCTGGAATGAAGGCAGCAGTAGTGGAAGCAACAGTCGGATTTAATTTTTGTTTTGAGAAAGTTGTTTGGATCATTTCCACATTTTATTTTTGAGAATAGCATTCAAAAGCAACGCACTTTCTACATTGCCCTAGCTAGCAGGGAATATGAAAAAAGAAAAACATGCATGTATGTGGAGTTTTGTGTGTGTCTACTGATCAAAACAAGTAACTAATTATTTCTGTAATCTCATTCTTTCAATCTGGTCATCCATATTCTTAACACTTAATTTACTGTTTCTTTTAATTATTTTCTTGCAGCACATTTATATTAAATTTGTCTTTGAAATCACCATTTGGCTATTTTAGTAATTTCTATCTGATCTAAAATGTTTTATTATCTATCTAATATTATTTGCTATTCAGAGCTCTCCAATTGGGAATCTGTATAAATCAGAATTAATTACAAAAAAGATTATTTTAATGTCATAACTTATAGCCTTAAAAACACAGTGTCTAAGCAGGCAAAAATGCCTTCAGAGAAATGTCCTTGACAACTACATTATCAAACAACATCACTTGTGTTGGCAAAGGTTAAGACTGACAATTACCTCTGGTTGCTGCTCAAATGGCCACTGTGCATCCTGGCATTTTATTTATCTTATTTCAATGGGATGAGAGTTTAAGTACACAAAGTAATTACCTGAAGGCTGAACAGATTGGATTGGACATTGCATCCTCATCAGAATTCAACAGCAGCGTAAAAGAATGAAAACAAGCATTAAATAGAGAGGAATACAAAATTGACATAGAAAAAAATTCCATGTTTTCCTTAATTGACATGAGGAAGGAATTGGTGTCACCTTAAACTTTGTTTTCCACCAATTTTTAGGTTGGCATATGACTATAAACTTAATATCTTTGAAAATTTCTAGGTATCGTTCATGTGATCCTAAAGAGCCAAGTCTGGTCAGAAAGGAAAAATTAGAAAGGGCAGTGCCATATACTCATCCGTGGACTTTCTCACTATGTTATCAGTCAGAAGAATAAGTCTCCTGTGTTAAAATAGCATCCCCAAAAGGATGTTCCACCCATCATAATTGAACTGTATACAATTGTGCCATAAAACATCGGATGTTTTAATTAAGATCTTTAACATATACTGTCATGTGATTTATATTAAATGAGATAGATTTCTGAAATAAATTCAATTTATACAGTTTGTTAGAAGAAAACAAATGTTTTGTTTTTTACTTACTCAGACTTGGATTAACACCTAATTATTTACATGTGAGCCAGGGAATAACTATGTACTGCATTCTATTTCCCAAAATTACAAAAAAAAAATGTTGTTGACAAGTAGAACTACTAATAAATTTGAGTCACTTTTAGCCGGGCTCAGTGGCTCAGCCTGTAATCCCATGCCTTGGGAGGCTGAGATGGGTGGATTGCCTGAGCCCGCATGTTCGAGACCCATCTGGGCAACTTGGCGAGACCTCATCTTTACAATAAATCAAAAAATTAGCCGGGTGTGGTGGTGCGCGCCTGTAGTTTCCAGCTACTTGGAAGGCTGAGGCAGAAGGATCATTGGAGCCCAGCAGGTTGAGGCTGTGGTGGCCGGGAGCGGCCATTGCACTCCAGTCTGAGACTCCAGCTCAAAAAAACAAAAAAAGAGTCACTTCTGAGAAATTTTTGGAGTTGTGAATTTCACTCATGAGAAACTGTCACTAATTTAGAAGAACAGAAATAGTTTGAATGGATAGATAACATTAAATGTAGAAAAATTTGGTGGAGAACTTCTTGAGTTAGATAAGTTGAATATACTTTTTAGAATCTGAAACCCCTCTTTGAATAGCAGAGGAAAATAAATCAATTTAAGAAATACTGATTTTGGGATTAGCACAGAATAAACAGTTGGCAACAGAATAAAGAAATATGCTTTCTCAGATTGCATATTACAGTTGTATAACAAATGATAAAAAATATACACATATAACTTCTTTGTAGGATTCATGGCAATAGAATGACAGTATAATTAAAATGAAATAAATATCCATTAGTTCAAGACTGCTAAATAAATTATTGGACACTCATATGATGACACAACATATCACCTTAAATTATGAAGGCAATTATATGAAGTCAACATGGATAGCTCTTTATAATATATGTATATTGTAGAAAAGAGTGTCTAGTATGATCCTAAAGATATTCAAATAATACAAATAACTTACTACAGTTAGTGATTTCAAATTTAAGTATAAATTTTAGAGCCAGAAACTGATTACCTCTAGAAACTAACAATCTGAATAGATGAGGCCTTCTAATATTTTCCTTATACGCTTTTATAAAGTTTAAAAACTTAATATGACAAAAATTGTTTTTTAATAATTAAATAAAATGTGCATTTTTATTCTATTTCACTTCTATCCTAATTTTGTGCATCTTGCATGCAATCTGACTTTATATATTTTTAGTCATTCAAAATATTCTTTGAGGAGATATTCCAAAGACTTTGTATCTGGTTCTTTATATTATGTTGACAACAAACACATTTCTTGTAAGAAAATTACTGTGTCCTCTTCCGGCAAGATGGCGATGGGGCAGCATGGTCTGTGAGACCCTCTGCGAAAGGATCGTCACTGCTGCGACTGCTGCTGCTGCCACCACTGCCACTGCCACGCCACATCCCTCGCCCAGAGCCAAGCTTATGGAACCCCCCCACCCCGTGTACAGGGAGGTGGCTGCTGCCGCTGTGGATACTGTCACCAGCTCCTTCCCTTCCTGGGCGACCTCTGAGCTGCAGGCTTCAGCAGCTGTAGATAAAGATCTACTGGAGCAGTGAGATAGCAACACCTGCTGGGGATCCAAGGTAACAACATCAAAATGGGAATGACAGATGCTCTTCCCCCTTGATAAATAGACAAGGCCAGATCTCAGTAACAGATTGGGCAGGGACCCCATATCTGAACTGTTCTTCACAGCAGGCCAGGGATAATTGACCCTAACTGTGAACAGTTCTACCAGGACATTGGATTTAAAGGAAAAGTCTCAGAGTGTGCTTGATTGGTTCTGTTAGTTTACTGACTTTAATCTATCCCTTTTCCCTTTTTTTTTTCTTTTTTGCTTATTTCTCTGTAAACCCCATCTTTGTATAGAGGAATAGCACACCAATAAGGAGGTTGGTTAGCTTGTACATTAGCATCATTGTATGTTTTAGTTTTTTATATGGTTGGTTAGTTTTCAGTAGTGGTTATTGTTTTTCTTTATATTTGTTTCAGTATTTGTGTCTATTTTCACTTGTCAGTCAGTACACTCATCTGTTTTCCCTCTCACTCCTCTCTCTCTTCACCTCCTCTTCCCCCCCACTGCCTGCTCCATTCTCTTCCCTCTGTTAACCTCATTTTGCTTTCAGGGAGTGAACCTACAACCCCAAGGCAGTGGGAAGTGGGTTTCAGACTATCCATACACTTGTTGGCAGATACCAGGATCTGCATAGAGATTTTGAATCACAGCTCCGCCCTTATTTAAATCTCAAAACCGCAAAGAGGACTACCCTCAACCTACAGTCCAACTTCA
>CAUYQG010073010.1:0-61574 GCA_963574415.1 Tarsius wallacei | reverse complement strand
CTTGTCTTGGGGTTTTTTTTTTTTTTTTATTAAATTATATCTTTTTATAATAATACATTTAAAATTTTTTTTTTTTTTATAAATTATTTACAGGGGGGGGGGGGGAGAGGGGGAGAGAGAGAGAGAGAAAGAGAGACAGAGAGAGATAGAGATGAGGAGATTCACCTCCCCAAGGTAGGGAAGGGGCCAAAGCTTGAGACAACATGGCCAGGCCATAGCTCAAAGAGCACATGGCCACTCCATCGCTTAGCAAGGCAACGGCAGCGATGGTCTGGGCAACGGTGGTCAGCTGGTTCTTTAACCCTTTCAGGATACCACAGACAATGGTTCACAGGAAAATGCCTGTCTAGTCACTTGAAACCCCCAGGAGCACCCAAGGCCTGCTAGTTCCCCAGGAAGGCACTGGGGGCTCTCTGCTTCCCCCTGGCTCCCCCAGCACTGAGCCTTTTATTTCTGATGTGAAGACAGGGGACGGAGGCCACAAGACTGCACTCGCTGCTGTGCCTGACTTTACCAGGACAGCGTGGCCCCTCTACGCTGACTGGGCTGAGCACGCAGGGATGTCCATGGGGCACCAGAGGGGGTTCCTACACAGTTGCGCACAGCCATGCTCGCGGCTTCTCTACTCTGCGTTTTGGAGCAAAAGAGCCAGGTCGCCGGTCTCCCAGTGATCAGAGCCGGCATCAGTGAAAAGCAAAGTCTGAAAGGTCTGCACGTATGCTTGGGGGAACCTTTCCTCTCTAAATTCAACATGCACCTGCATTTGTGCATTTCTCTGTATTTTTGGAACGCCGTTAAGCTATTTGATATTTCTTATTTCAAAATCAGATATTTAAGAGTGAGACAAACACTTGCACATTTCAAGTTTCTTTTTTCTCAAAAGAGAAATGCTTCACAGATGGGGAAACTTCATTTCAAAAATAAAAATATTAGCGGCACAACCTTCCAAATATGGTTTTGTTCTCTAGGTTATTCAAAACGGAGGCAGATCTAAAGCAGACGGGAGCCCAAATGTCAGCAAAAGGCACAGGATCGAAGGCGCAGGCCTGGTTCAGGATGTCTCGCAATTTCCCTTCACCGGGAGCCTATTTGAATTTAAATTATGTGCAATAAATGCCAAGCCTTCCCCCGTCTATCTTAGCAACTTAGGAATTCTGTACATTGAAAAAAGATCTTTGTACATCAAAAGCTCCTTAACAGCGCGATTCTTCGTATCTTCCCGTGGGAGGGAGTGTCAACTTGATTGATAAGATGACTCAGCTGCTGCAGCAAGTGTTTATTCCGGGAAGAAAGGGCTCCTCCATCCTAGAAGAGGCTCCCTAACCCGGGCCCCTGCCTCTTCCCTTCTCGTCTGCAGCCCATGTCTGCCTTCCCCGTGGGAAACCGTGACTGTCATCAGCACTTCCCTCTGCTCCAGAGTGAGTCCTCTTCCAAGGCAGGCCGGGGGCCGTGACTGAGTTTCAGGCCAAAACATTTAAACAAAGGGAATTTTTAAAAATCAGCCAAAAATGAGAAATGCAGGAATGCGCCCTTTTCAACTCGATCCAAGAGCCGCCCTCGTGTCCTGGTTCAGGACGCAGTTCCGGTCCCCTGAGCTTCCCGCACAAGCCTGAGTGTGTGTCTGGACGCGTGGGGTGTAAAGCCACCATTCTGGCTCCCTGGGATGGCTCTAAAAACAGCATAACCAGAGCGGAACGTGCCCCAGGGACCCAGCAGGCTGGGGTGAGGAGGGGCTCCCCCGAGCTAGGCGCATCCCCTCTGCCTGGCTGCCCAGAGCGTCGGGCTGAACCCCAAGGCTACGATTCGAGGGCCTCGCACGCCCTTCCAGCCCCTCCGAGCTTGTTTCTTCATCCTCCATCGGTGAGAGTTTGGATCCTTGCTCCGCCCCCCACAAGGAGCGGCGGGGTCGGAAGGAAGGAAGGCTCTCGAAAGGCGGACGTGCTGCGTCAACGTCGACCATCTTTGCGACGGGTCTTTCGCGCCGTGGGGAGTCCCGTTGCGGACCCGGCCCCAGGGCCCCAACGAAAGCAGCGCTGCCCCACCCTGGAGGGCCGCGCCCACCCGCGCGCCCACCCGCGCGCCGCTCGCCGCCCTCCGCTGGCAGAGCCGGGCAGCCCCTCGGCGCCGGGCGTGGGCAGGCCGCGGGTGGGGGGCTCTCCCCGGGGCGGGCGAGGGGCGGCCGCGCCCCCGTGCCCCCCTCCCCCGCCCCGAGCCGGGCTGGGCGCTCCCGGCCGTGCGGGCGTGCGCGGACGGGGCGCCTCCCACGCCGGGACTCCGGGCGGGGCGCGCGCGGGGGCGCCGCGGGTGTCGGGGGCGTGCGCACCCGGGCCGGGACGCCGATCCACCCAGAAACGCCGCGTGGGGCCGGCGCGTGTGGGGCGGCCGCGTCCTGACCTCGCACGCGCCGGGGCCTGCCTGCTGCTGGGGCGCGGGTTCTGCCGGGGAGGCCTGCCGGCGTCCTGCGGCGATGGCATCCCGTCCTCTTTCCTGCTGGAAGCGCGCCTCCGCGAGGGCGCAGGGCCTTTCCTGCCGTGGGGGTCTCCGGGACGAAGCCCGGGGCTCAGAGCACCGCAGGGCCGAGGTGACTTTGGGAAGGCGGTGAGCGCCCTTGGTCGTTCACCCCGGGACCGTGCCCATCCCTGCGTAGCAGGAAAGCTTAGACAGAGAGGCGCCCTGCTGGAGAAGGCGGCCCTGAGTTGCCCAAGGCGGACCGCCTCTGCTCCCCGAATGAGCTCATCTGGGGAGCGGGGCAGTCCCGGGGTTCAGGTGGAGGGCTGGGCTGCAGCGAACAGCTGGCCAGCTCTGCAAGAAGGCCGCTGGGGACAGGGGCTGGGGGGCCGAGCAGCCCTGAGGGAGAGAGGGGCCACACCCGGGAAGGGCCGGCGCTTTGCAGGGAAAGCTGGCCTGGTGGTCCTCCGCCCTCTGCTGCCATCTCCACTGCTCCACACCCTGCCACTGTCACCGGTACCCCGGTGGCAGGAGCCCCCTGCAGACTGGCTGGGCCAGTTGTGGGCAGGCCCCACGTCGGCTTGATCAGCGTTCTCCCCAGCTTTCTGATTGAAGCGGAGGGGCAGGGTTTTCCTGCCTTTGGGGTCATGGGGCTATCGGGACACAAAGCCCAGCGGCCTGCGGCTGTTTCCTGGCTCTGGGTGAAGCTGAGGGCGGGGCCTCGACGAAGCTTAGAGAGAGAGGTGCCCTGGACCCGGGCAGGGGCGAAATCCGGCTCTGACGGCTGGGCAGTGCCGAAGCGCCCACGGTCCCGGCGAGGAGCGCGCAGGGAGCCTCACCGGCCTGGAGCCAGGGCCTCGGCTTCCGGGACTCACTGCTTGCGCCTCCGAACTGTGGCGGCTTCCGGTCTCCAGGTTAGCCACCCGAGGGTGCAGGGGATGGCGACACTCTCCTTACCTGTGTCTCAGCTGGGGGTGCTCTGGGACCTGCTGGGCCCCTCCCTCATCTGTGTCCATCTTCTGAGGCCAAAAAGTGGGATGGGAAATCTCCCGTGGCCGCCACCCCTTCATCACCTGGGCCAGCCCCTGGGCCACTGTTCCTGCCTTCAAAGCTTTGGCCACATGGACCTGTCAGGAGGTCCTGGCCTGGCCTACCTGTGTCCCAGCATTCCCTACAGCATGGCCTCACAGCTGGGTCTTCCTGCATCCTCTTCACTTTCATCTTCAGAGGAAGGTTTTCCAAACACAGGTAGACCTGGTTTTGTTGTGCTTCGCTTTTATTGCACGTTTTTACAGACTGAAGGTTTGTGGCATCCTGGCAGAAAGCCAGTTTATTGGGGCCATCCTTCCAACAGTGCCTGCTCACTTTTAGTAATTTTTTAGTAGTTTTTTAAAGTAATGAAGTATTTTAGACTACAATACAGTGTAAACTTAACTGTTATATGCGCGGGGAACTAAAACATTGGGTGACTCACTTTATCGCGACATCTGCTTTATGGTGGTGACCTGGAAGTGAACCTGCAATGTCTCCGGGGCATGCCTGCACACCTACAGCCCCAAGACTCCTAAGCCCCACGTTGTGCTGGAAAGACACACAGTGAAGGATGAGGCTGACACCTGAAGGAAATAGAAAACAATTGCAGGCCGGCTCCGTGGCTCAGCCTGTAATCCCAGCACTTTGGGAGGCTGAGGCGAATGGATTGCCTGAGCCTGTAGGTTCTAGACCCACCTGGGGACTTGGCAAGACCTTGTCTCTGCAATAAATCAAAAAAATTAGCCAGGTGTGGTAGCAGGCGCCTGTTGTTCTGGCTACTTGGAAGGCTGAGGCGGAAGGATCGCCGGAGCCCAGCAGGTCAAGGCTGCGGTGGCTGGGAACATGCTACTGCACTCCAGTCTGGGCGACAGAGTGAGACTCCGACTCAAAAAGAAGAAGAAAAAGAAAACAATTGCGAATCCTCCCTGCACCTGCCCAGGAAGCTCCCAGGAGGAGCCAGGCGGCATGCTGAACAGTGCAGGATCTCGCCTCTCTCCTGCCTCTCTCCATGAAGCACTGGGCTCCCTCCCCAAACTCCATCCAGATTCTGAAGCTCCGTTGGGTGGCTGCAGGCCCCTTTGCTTTTCCCTGTGCATCCGGATGTGCCATTTTGTCCTCCGTGCTCATTGGTTATAGTGCCCACTGCGGTAGGCCCACCCGGCTTCCAAAGATCCATCTGCGTCCTAATTTTCAGAGTCCGGGAATGCAACATTATTTGGGAAAAGGGCTTTACAGCGTCATTAAGTTGAGAACTGTGGGAGGATGAGATCGTCCTGGTGGGCCCTAAATGTGAGAGAGGTGGAGGGAGGTCGGATGCACACAGAGGAGGCCCCGTGAAGACAAAAGAGAAGGTGGAGTGAGGCAGCTGCAAGCCAAGGAGCCGCAGCTACCTGCCGCCAGAGGAGGGAAGGAGGACACTCCCCGGAGCGTCTGGAGGAGGCGCAGCCCTGCCGACACCGTGCTTTTGGCTCAGTGATACTGATTTTGGATTTCTGGCCCCAGATCTGTGAACACATAGACTTCTGTTGTCTTAAGCCATGAAGCTGGTCGTCACTCATTTTAAGTGCCATGGGAAATGACTATACCAACGCATCTTATTTTGATGGACTTCTTTGCATAGTTTACATAGAAGCCCTTTATCAGATATGTGTTCCGAAAACATTTTCTCCCTCCCTGTGGCTTGTCTTTTCATTCCTTAACAGTACCTTTCACAGTGAAGAGGCTTTACATTTTAGTGAACTCCGACTTTTTCATTTTTCTTTCTTGCTTTTGATGTTGAATCTGAAAACTCCTCTCCAAACCCAAGGTCATATGTATTTTTTTGCAGGCCATTATCTAGAAATTTTGCAGTGTTCCTTCTACATCTAGGTCTAGAATCCATCTTGTGTAAATTTTGTGAAAGGGAGAAAACCTGATTCTAGATTAATTTTTTCGCATGTCAGTATACAATTGTCTCAGCACTGAAATTTGTTGAAAAGACGGTCTTTGCTTCACTATATCACCTTTGTTCCTTTGTCAAAGATCAACTGATATTCAAGTGGGTCTATTTCTGGGCTCTGTTCTGTTCCATCGATCTATTTGTCTATTTTTTTTGCTAATGCCACACTGTCTTGGTCACTGTAGCTGTATGGTAAGACTTGAAGCCAGGTAGTGTCAGCCCTCTGACTTTGGTCTTCTCCTTCAAAACTGTGTTGGCTCTTCTGAGTCTTTGCTTTCCTGCATAAACTCTAAAGTCAGCTTTTCAGTGTCCACAAAATAACGTGCTGGGATTTTGATTGGGACTGTGTTGAATCTAAGACAAAACCGGGGAGAACCACGTTTTGACAGCACTTGGTCTTCCTATACATACACAAAGAATAGTTATTCATTTAGTCCTTCTTTGACTTCTTCATTGGAGTTTTGTAGATTTCTGTATATAGGCCTTATTTGTATTTTGTTAGATTTATACCTAAGTGTTTCATTTTTTTGTTGCTTACATAGTGGTGTGGTTTTAATCTCAAACTCCAATTGTTCATTGCTGGTATATAGGAAAGCAGCTAACTTTTCTGTTTAACCTTGTATCCTGCAACCTTGCTATAATCACTTGTTAATTCTGGGAGATATGTTGTTGATTGTTTGGGATTTTCTACATAAAAAATTATGACATGTTTGTTTCTCAAGACTTGAAAATTATGTTGCCTGTGAACAAAGACAGTTTCATCTCTTCTTTCCTCGTCTGTATCCCTCTTTTTCCTTTTTGTCTTCCTGTGCTTGCCAAGAGCTCCTGTGTGATGCTGAATAGGCGTGTCAAAGGGACGCCTTGTCTTGCTTCTGGTCTTAGGGAGAGCGTCTAGTTTCTCACCATTAAGTAGGATGTCAGCTGTAGGTTTTTTTGAAGGTGTTCTTTATCAGTTTGGGGAAGTTGCTTCTATTAAAAGTTTACTAAGTTACCGTAAGAAGTTCCTCTCTTTTAAAATCAACTTTAAAGGCGATTTTCCAGGAATGACAGTGGATACGTGTTTCAGGAAGCCTCTCTCTCAACATTGCTGCTCTGTAGACGTCCCTTTCCTGACCTCTCTGCTCCGGGACCCCTCCTCACCCCGACAGACCTGCCAGCTGCTGTCATTTGGTGTCCCCCCACCCCCCCACAGCACCAGGGCCCCACAGCCTTGCCCTTGCTTGCTGGCCCCGTTTCTCTCAGTGTCCCCCTAGCCCGGTCCCCTTATGTCTCCAGCTTTTCCTGGCCGTTTCCTTTAATCTGAAGGCTGCCAGACCACTGACGTGGCACAGTTGGATTCAGTCAACCACGTTGCCTTTCTAAAGTAGATTTAAAAAGTGGACTCTATATGCTTGGCATCGTAATGCCTTATGAGGCTTGGTTGTGTGTAGGGCACCTTCGAGGGACAACCAGGATCGTGCATTGGGCCGCGACTTAAGGACAACACTGCTCCCTCCCAGAGAGTCTCGCGTCCACTGGGGACCTCAGGAGACAGAGGAACATTGGCAGAGCGCCAGTGACACCCTGGCGGGGGTGCAGCGGGCCCAGCAGGTCCCCTCTTATTGATGAGGAACTTGAGGCCCAGCGAGAGGAAGTGACTTCCCCAAGGCCACATGGCTAGCCGCTGGGTGGGTGTGCCCTGACCCTACCTTCAGGGCCCCACGTGGTTCCTGGGGACGGTGTCCTAATCTTGGACGTGTCCACCCCCTGCTACACTGGGAAAATCGGGGCTGGGGGTCCAAGGGTGCCCTGACCACCAGGGGCCGCCTGCAGCTGCCCAGTGGGAGACAGAGCCCCGCATCTGCCACCGGAGCTGGGCCTGTCCAAACTGTGCAGCAACAGACAGCGACCCCCTCTCGAGGCAGTGGCAGGTCAAGGTCCGGGGGAAGTGGCCTGCTGCTCAGCTTTCCTCCAGACCAGAGGGAGGGCCGGGGGTCCAGACACCCCTTGGCAGGTCCGGTGGGCCAGCCCCGAGTAACTCAGGAATGAAACCTCTTCCCTCGGCATGTGGCTCTTGCCGGGGAAGAAACCCCTGCAGGATAAAAGTCCCACTCACTGCCTGAGACCCACTCCGCCCTCCAGACTCCACTCTCTGAGGCTGGGGTACTTCAGAAGCGGACCTGGAGAAGCAAGCCAGGCGCTTTCTTAGCTGGGGACGAAGAGTGGACCCAGGATTTCCAAACCGAAGGAGCCACCCCACAGAGCCACCCCCCAGAGCAGAAAGGCCCCGGGCCGCCCCTGGGGAAGCTGTCTGCTTGCTTCCTGGCTCCTTCCTTGGGGCGCTCCCGTCCTTGGAGCTGAAAAGGCAAATGCAAATGACGCCAACGAAAGAGACTCGCCACAGGGTGGAGCTCTTGCATCTCGTTTTAAAAGGTTGGGACCAGCCGGATCTGTCCAAGGTAACTGTAACATTCTTTAAACGTTGTTAATTGGTCTGCAAAATAAACTGGAGAACATCTAAAGTGAGATGGAGTGTTACTGGAATTTATCAAGACTTTGATAAATTATGGTTTCCTGAGACTGGTTCCCCCTCCATCTTCTCCTCATTCCCCTTTTCGTTTTTGTCTTCTGTTAGCTTTCACTGTTTCAGAGAGGTGGAAACTGAGGCATTTGCCTGTCAACCTTTGGAAAAAATAAATAAATTTAAAAAAGAAAACGCCCATTTCTTCTGAGTCTGACCACTCCATCTTCCCCCTGAACTGGCCATTGGGGATCACATTCTGATCTCTGAGCCATGCCGTTAAAATACTCCGCCGTTTCGTCTGGAATGTTCATGGGTTTCCACTACAGTTCCGAGGAAGAGGGTCTCATTCTGTCGTGAGTGAGTCTTCACTGAGACTTTGTGATGTTGGGTATAGGGCTTTTTTCTGTGTCGGTGTCACAAAACCGGGTCAGTTACAGGAAGAGAAAAGCGAGTGTGCCAGCTCACCGACGAGGTGGCAGCTGTGACACTGTTTACTCGGGCACCTCCATGGTTCCCACGGTCCTTCGGCTTGGCAGCATCTCTGGAGCAGGGCTGGGCACGTGTGGCCGTGGGGCACATTCGCTGTGAGTGAGGATGTGGGTGTGACGGCGTACGGGGCAAAGTTGCACGGGACCCCATTTCACGTAAACTTCCAGCGCATGAAGGGAAAGAAAGCCACTTTCCAGCACAGAGGAGAGAGGTGCCGAAGAGTCAGGTAAGAGTAGCCAGGGTGAGGCGCTTTCCTTCTGGGGTGGGGGGGTGGTTGGTCCCCCTGCTTTCACCTGCTGGATTGGGTCAGAGCCTCTGAGGTCTCCCTGCACGGGCACTGGGCCTGGCCTGGGCACCTCAGCCTCAGCCTGTCCTTCCAGACCGCCCTGGAATTCCCCCGAGCTCCCAGTCTCCCGGAAGCTCTGCTTATGCAAATGGACTCCCTGGTTTGTGGGACCCCCTGCCGAGGTCAGTCCAAGCCTGGGGCATCCTCACCCTGTGACGGGCACCCTCAAGGTGCCGGCGAGAAGGAGGCTGGCATGGGGAGCTGGGGGTGTGGTCTCAGAATGATGCCCTGGACCCCTGCTCGGTGCGGCCACACCCAGGCGTGGGGCATCCCTGGAGTACTAGGAGTGGAGCCACCCTGCCCAAAGCCAGCTTCCAGGGTGGTTGTGTCTCCTGTGCTACCCTGCCTGCCCGTCATACCCGGGGCCATTGTTCGCTCAGGAGAAAGCTCCCCTGCAGTGATTGCCTCTGCAGTCAGGTTTCCTGGTCACAGCCACTCGGATTTGTCCTCTGTGTGGGAGCTGGCGGGCTTAGGCACAATGGCCCTCTCATCCTGCCTGCTCTGTGTGCTGTGCGGGGACAAACCGGGGCCTGCGTATCTCTCCGATTTGCAAGAGTGGATACTGTGGTTCTGGGAGGTCACCACCAGGCTCTCCTCGTTTCTGGGGGTCACAGGGGCTGTCATAGCCCTGCCACACTGACCGTTGCTGCCTCCCCAAGATCCCGGGGCAGCAGGGCCTGACTTTGGCACGAAGGCCTGGGAGCCTTCGGAAGGCAGGGATCCAGTCAGGATCCTTTCTTTGTGAGGTTCGGTACCCGAGCAGCTTCTCTGGTGGATGAGCAGTGCCCTGGTTTAGTTCCCAGGCCGGGAAGAAGCTGGGGGAGAGCAAAGCGCTTTTGAGGGAAGGGAGGCCTCACGTGGCGGAGGCAGGCACCCACGAGGTGATGCCTGGGCCTTGTGGGGGCCGCCCTGACACACGGGGGGTTGAGCCGTGGCTGGTGGCTGGAGCGTGAACCAAGAAAGCCCTAAGCCCAGAGTGCAGGGGTGCACGGCGCTGTGCGCCTGCAAGGACCAGGGCACCCAGAGCCCTGGGGGGAGGTGGTCTTCATGGAGGGGCTGGTCTTCAACAGTGACACTTGGTGGCAGTAGTGGTCGCTGTAGCCACAACTGGCTTCGGCTCCTGGTGTTTTGAGGGTGGGGGCGGGAGGCCTCGAGACAGACTTCTTGGGAAGACATTATTTGGAAAGCAAATAAGGGGCCATAGTTGACGCAGCTCACAGTCCCGAGTTCTCCTTGAGGGCCAGGGGTCTCTCTGCCTCTCTGAAGGGGATTGGTGCTCACCTGGGTGCTCAAGGAGGACCCCTCTGTCAGCCTTGGGTGACCTGAATTGGGGTCCAGCCAGGGTTCCGGCAGCCCGCTAGCTGCTGCCGTTGTGCTGGCTAGCCCAGGATTTGCCGTGGGCCCTGGTGGGGAAGGGGGGCCTCGCATGCCGTCTCAAGCAGCACCACACCCAGCTGGGGCCAAGTGCGCCTTGACTGGAGTTAAGAACCAATGCCCTGCTCTCATTCCAGAGCTCAAACGACTTCACAAACACCTACTGGCCCCCTCAGTTCCCTGTCGTAATAAGACCCCTCTGGGATTTCTGATTCCTCTGGTTATGCATTACCAACTCAATTCTGACCCCTAGCCTCCAGGAAGACTTTCTGGAACCCTGTTTGCCCTCTCGTTTCTCCTGTGTGTGTCCCGCATCCTGTCTGAAGGCAGCTCCCTGGTCTCTTCCTGCCCCCTGCTGTAAGCCCTGAGATCCTGGGTCTCCCCAGGGCTTGGTCCATGGTGGTTGGTCAGAAATCCTCTGCAGGACACAAGGGCAGACCCTGCACGCCCCCTGGGCCCGGCGACTACGCTGTGAGATTTGATGGCATCAGCCTCTCCAGACAGCTGCCTGATCTAAGCGGGGTTACGCTTGACCTGTGAGGAGTTCTAAAACCTGAAGCCGGGATTGGGGGAGCCCCATGCTGTGGACACATGGAGCCCTCCTGCGTTGTAACCTCACCAGAGTTCCGGTGACCCAGACTCTTTTCAGGGGTGGAAGCGATAACGCGTTAAATCTTATGACATCTCTCAATGGTCTGATATGCCAAATGCACAGATTTGAGCTAGGTTTCTGGAAACTTCTGTTGCTAGACCTGACAATTCATTTCTCCTTAATTTGGGTCTCATTTTGTGTTCAATGTTTTAACACCTGTCATTTCGGACTGATCTGTCAGAGTTGAATAGAAAATAATTTACTTGGAAAAATGAGACACCAGAAAGAATATACATGGCAGTGAACAAGTTCTTGCAGGATACTGAGGACTTAAATGCCTAGAATAGAGCGTGTTATTCGCCATTAATTGGCAACAAAGGACGCAACCTTCTGCGTGTTGGAGGCCCCAGGCCACACCCTGTGGCTTGTGGGCACCACACAGCAGTGGTGTTTGCCCACCCACTGGGGATCGGGCGTAAGTGTGCTCTTCGTGTGGGAAATTGTGGTTGCCTCCTCGTGTGGTCTAAGCGGATGGGAAGTCAGTCCTTGGCGGACTCTCCACCTCTCGGCAGCGCTTGAGTCCTCACTGCTTGGACTCGGTTGTATCCCTCTGCTTGGGTGTCCCAGAAGCACGTGATGTAGCCAGATAAAAAGGGCGCAGTGGCTCACACCGGTCATCCCAGCACTTTGGGAGGCAGAGGCGCGTGGATTGCCTGAGCTCAGGGGTTCGAGACCGACCAGCCTGAGCAACATGGTGAGACCTCGTTTCAACAATAAATCAAAAAATTAGCCGGGCATGGTCACGCATGTCTGTGGTTCCAGCTACTTGGAAGACTGAGGCAGAAGGATCTCCTGAGCCCAGCAGGTCGAGGCTGTGATGGCTGTGAGCAGTGTGTCACTGCTCTCCAACCTGAGTGACAGAGTGAGATTCTGACACCAAAAAAAAAAAAAAAAAAAAACGAGCCCCATTCTTACTCTGTGATAACTCATTGAAGTGTTATTTTCCATATTAAAATGAACAAGTATATTACAGATAGTGAAATATTGGCATTTAAAACATAGTGATGGCCGGGATCGGTGGCTCAGCCTGTAACCCCAGCACTTTGGGAGGCCGAGGTAAGTGGATTGCCTCAGCCCGTGGGTTCGAGACCCACCCAGGCAACTTGGCAAGACCTCATCTCTACAATAAATCAAAAATTAGCCAGGCATGGTAGCACGTGCCTGTAGTTCCTGCTTCTTGGAAGACTGAGGCGGAAGGATCGCCGGAGCCCAGCAGGTCGAGGCTGCGGTGGCCAGGAGCGTGCCACTGCCCTCCAGCCTGGGCAACAGAGTGAGACTCCAACTCAAAAATAAATAAAAAATAAAAAATAAGATAAAATAAATAAAAGCATAGTGATGAAAGCTTGTAGGCTGTTTCTTCCTGTAGCCGGCAGCTCCAGGCCCCGCTTCCAGGTCCCTGGTGCAGTGAGCTCACGTCCCTCTGAACTTGGAGAAATCTCCAGCAGCCAGAGAGAGGTGTTACCCTGCCTGGTGGGGCTACCGAGCGCTGCACCAACTCCCCGGGTGATCTCAGCGAGTTTCCAGGCTGCCTCCAGCTGGTGCGACCCGGCAGGAAGCCAGGAGCTCTGGCTGTGGGACTGCTCCTGGCAGGCCCTGTGCTTGTCCCTACCCGACTCCTTCCCCCCACCAGGCTGCAGAGCAACCCTGGCATTAGCCACGCAGACCTTTTGGTCTAAACCACCTTCTGCTGTTTATCCAGGACGTGACAATCCGAGTGCGTTGAAGCTTTTGTCTGGGGATCGATTTGGATTTTAGTCTTGGGGCTCCTTTCTACCTTCTAAAGCCAATTGCCCGTGCTGCATCAGGGGAAGGGAAGGGGCAGCATTGCTGAGAAGGAGTCGGGCTGTGGAGAGTTCCCAGCACGATGGGACCTGGAGAACTGGGGTCCCCACAGAGCTTATCCGCACAAGCCTCTGCTAGACACGCTTATCAGAGGGGATGGTGCTGCTTTAACACAGCTGCTTCTCAGAGGAGTTCATGTGTGCACACATCTTCAGGAGGAACGGCGGTTAAGCGAGAGTGTAAGCTCCCAGTAGCCCGGTTTCTTCAAACACATTTTTGTGGCTTGTTCGACCCTTCTGTGTCCCACCCCCAACCCCCACACATATAGGGCTTGGCGAGTAATGGCCTCACATGTTCATCACCATAAATTAAAGGTGCTCATCTGGACAATATTGTAAAGTGTCCATCAGCTCTGACTTTTGCTACTTGGCAGGCTGAGGTGGAAGGATCGCTGGAGCCCAGCAGGTCAAGGCTGCGGTGGCCGGGAGCGGCCACTGCACTCCAGTCTGGGCGACAGAGCGAGACTCAAACTCAAAAAAAATAAAAAAATAAAAATAAAAATATTTGTCAAATTAGCAGCAGTTCAATTTTTTCCCCCTTCAATGCAGTAAAAGTCAGTATTGATTTTTTGGTCTGCTCAAAATAATTGTGAGGTAAAGGCTTAAATACAGCTTATTAACACTTTTATTAGGATGCAAAAAAGAGGAATGTCAGTGGAGATAAAATTCTGGCATGATAATAAGAGCAATTATGAAGGCTTTAGGAGGTGAAAAGGCAGTTCTGGAGGTTTAATTGCTACACGTGGACTTGTGTCATCGGAGATGACTCACAAGCGGCAGAGACAGCAGTGTCCTTTTCCCGAGCCAGCCTTCTGAAGCTGCCCTCCCCACTTTCCTTGGAGACCAACGAGGGCGAGGCTTAATTTGTTGCTTACAAGCTGTGGAATATTTGGGAAACGCCACTGAGCATTGGGCAGGAGAGGGAGCCCTCTCAGGTTTCTCTTCTTGCTGCTGCAATCGCTCAATGCCTCGGAGCTTCTGAGTAGACTTGAAGCAGTTGATCCTCCTGGATAACTTTCATTCCAGACTGAGGTCAGCATTGACGTTTCGCCCCTAGAAGAGCCCTGGGAGTAGAACTTCCTGTTAAGATGGAATGTCCAGGCCTTTGCTGCCCAATTCAGGGACCACCAGCCACACAGAGCTGCTGAGCACTCACAATGTGGCTAGTGTGGCTGAATAACTAACTCTTAACTTTTATGAATTATTACTCATTTGAATTAAACCTAACCATGGCATGCGGCTGATGGTCACCGTGGGGAAAGTGCAGCTCTAGCAGGAGGCTTCGAGAGCATCCTTCTCCGCTCAGAAGAGCGAGAAGCCTCTGGGGCAACCGGCCTGCATTTTTCTCTCTAACAACGGTCCAGGTCAACACTGTGCATGCTGGGAGAATCCCAGGATCAAGGGAGGGGTCTAGGCCACCGCTGTGCATGCTGGGAGTGGGGAGCAGCCTTGCAGGGCCAGCAGGAAGCTACTGGATGGCCACCACCTATCTTCATGTTGGCACGTCTACACTCTCGTCAAACCCCTTTAATTTTTCTCCTTGTCTCCATTAAAGTAGATGTAGGGTGAAATCCACTACGATTATTATTATGAACCACTGGAGACTTATAACCTCATTTCTCCTCAGCCTTTTTTTGTTTGAGTTGGAGTCTCACTCCGTCGCCCAGACTGGAGTGCAGTGGCCACTCCCGGCCACCGCAGCCTCAACCTGCTGGGCTCCGGCGATCCTTCCGCCTCAGCCTTCTGAGTAGCTGGAACTACAGGCGCGCGCTACCACGCCCGGCTAATTTTTTGATTTATTGTAGAGACGAGGTCTCGCTTGCCCGGGCAGGTCTCGAACCCGCGGGCTCAGGCAATCCACTCACCTCGGCCTCCCAAAGCGTGGGATCACAGGCTGAGCCACTGAGCCCGGTTTTTCTTTTTTTTGAGTTGGAGTCTCACTCTTGTCGCCCAGACCGGAGTACAGTGGCACGCTCACGGCCACTGCAGCCTCAACCTGCTGGGCTTAGGCGATCCTTCCATCTCAGCCTTCCAAGTAGCTGGAACTACAGATGCACGCCACCATGCTCAGCTAGTTTTTGTGATTTATTGTAGAGACGGAGAAGTTGCCCAGGCTGGTCTCGAACTCCCGGGCTCAGGCAATCCTTTCACCTCGGCCTCCCAAAGTGCTGGGATTACAAGCTGAGCCACCGTGCCTGGCCTCTCCTCAGCTTTTCAAGAAAACTTGAACAATCTTTTCTCCAGGCCTTTGCAGTGACGGTGGCATCTCTCTATCAGCAAGGACAGGACTTTAAACTCCTTGGTTGGAAATAAAACCTGTCTACCAGCTTTTAAAACCCAAGGGTGGCTAAAATGGCTTTTTGTTTGTAGCGGTCTATTTTTTATAATACAGCCCTTAGTTGAAGAGTCCAAGTAGGTTTCCCGTGGGTGCAGAACCCCGTTTACAAGGTTAAATATAGACCTTTCTAGAACAGAATCATGAACTTCTCTGCTCTCTTGGGGCCCAGCTCTAGGCAGGGAGGCTCCCTAGAGGCTGCAGCGTGGCATTAAGGGGCTCTGTAAATAGCTCTTACAGAGTCTATTTCCTGTGAGCTCAAAATGTATTGGGCCATAACTATGGAATAGTTTGATATAATCAAGTTAAAATCTTGGCTTGTTATTATTACCACATGCAATAGTAGTCGTTCTTCCTGGTGGCCGGTTGTGACATGATCCCCCCCATGGTGGGTGTCGTGCACTAATAGGGCCCTTGTCTCCCTCGTGCCTACATTTCTTCCCTGCTTGTTCCTGGAGCCCTAGAAGACACTGTGCATGGGCCATCCACTCTGCAGCCCTGTCGTGCTTACTGCCCTCTCATGATCGCCCAGGCTTTGAGGGCCTTTTTCCTCTTACAACCTCAGGGAGCTGGTTGTTGTCGTCTGAACTGGGCTGAACCCAGGTGCAAGGGCTCAAAGGGGTTTGGGCATAAATGACCCCCAGCCCTGGGTGGCAGTTCAATGCCCCTTCCAGTCGCCGAGGCCACGCACACTTGCCTCCTCCGACTAGTTCTGAGGTTGGATGTCCAGGCTTGGTCGAGGAGTGTTCCATGGACCTACCTTGAGTGTTTGTCTTTCAGGGCTTTTGATTTTGATTTTACTCTTTTATTCTCATTGTGGTTAAATACATATAACATAGACTTTACCCTTTTAACCATTTAATATTTTTTCTTTAAATAGAGATGAGGTCTTGCTGTGTTGCCTGGGCTGGTCTTGAACTCTTGGGCTCAAGCGATCCTCCCACCTCGGCCTCCCAAAATGTTGGGATTCCAGGCATGAGCCCCAATGCCCAGCCATCATTTTCAATGGCATTAAGCGTGTTCATAATGTTGTGCACCCACCACCACCATCCACCTGAAGAACTCTTTTTACCTTGCAAAACTGACACTCTGTACCCATTAAACAATGATTCTCCACTCCCTGTCCCCCAGCCCCTGGAAACCACCATTCTGCTTTCGGTCTCTATGAATCTGACTCTTCTAGGTTCCTCATGCATGTGGAGTGATATGATGCTTGTCCTTTTGTGACTAGTTTATTGCACTCAGTATGTCTTCCAGGTTCATCCACGTTGTAACATACGTCAGAATTTCCTTCCTTTTAAGGCTGAATAATATCCCATTATTTGTATGTACCAAATTTTATTTACCCATTCATCTGTCAATGAACACTTAGGTTGTTTTTACCTTTTGGTTATTGTTAATAATACTGCTTGGAACATGGGTGTATGTCTATCTGTTGGAATTTCTGTTTTTAATTCTTCAAGGCATATACCCAGAAGCGGATCTGCTGAATCAGATGGTAATTCTGCTTTTTGGGGGGCGGGGGAGACGTGGTCGCACTCTGTCACTCAGGCTGGAGTGCATGATTACAGCTCACTGCAGCCTCAACCCTCTGGGCTCAAGTGATCCTCCTGCCTCAGCCCCCTGAGTAGCTGGGATTATAGGCATGCACCACCACATTGGCTAATTTTTTAAATTTTCTGTAGCACTGAGTTCTCACTATGCTGCCCAAGCTGGCCTCAAACATTTGGGCTCAAACAATCCTTCCACCTTGACCTCCTAAAATGTTGGGATGACAGGCGTGATCATTCTACTTTTAATTTTAATTTTTAATTTTTTGGGGGACTGTCATATTGTTTTCTGAAGCAGCTGCACCATTTCACATTCCCACCGGCAGTGTACAAGGGCTCCCACTCTTCACATTCTCACCAACACCTGTCACTTTCTGGCTTTTGATAGCAGCCATCCTAACAGGTGTAAAGAGGTCTATCTCATCATGGTTTTGACTTGCATCTTCCTAATGATTAGCGACATGGGGCATCTTTTCATGTGCTTAGTAGCCATTTGTATATCTTTGGAGAGGGGTCTGTTTAAGTCCTTTGCTTATATTCAAATTGGTTTGTTTTGTGGTTCACCCACCTTGAACTTAAAATCCTCTGTAAAACCTACGCTTCAGTACTGGCACCTGCAAGAAATCAGAGGTGGCATTTTAAAATCCAGGCCAGAGGATTTTTGAGGAAACACGGCCTGCGGGCTTTGGGGGATGGCGCTTCTTTGGGATGTGTGTTTGGATGGTCAAGTGCAGGCTAACGAGGTGGCCTTGGCCTCACTCAGTAGAAATCATGAGCAGGGCCTCCTCCCGGCTATCAGCAGGGATAACTGCTGGTGCTGTCCCAAACTTCAAGAGAAGAGTTTGGCTGAGAGAATGGGAGTCATTAGTGTCCTTTTACTGCAGGGAAGATCAAATCCCAGCCTAATTATTTGTAAAAGTGAAGTTTTTCCCCCCTGAAAATTGCAAGCTTTTAATAATCGGTGTGCGAGGCACAGCCCACGCACACAAATCAGGGGTGATTTAGTGCTGTCTCCCTAATCAGCCAGTACCAGCAGCAAACGCAGACATCTCCAAAGTGGGAGCACCTCGGGCTGGCAGTGTAATGAAAATGGGAAACACCTAAGTGAGTGATCCTGGGTCATTATTTAATCAGGGAAGAGACTGGGGAGCTAATAACAGCTCCAGGAATAGGATTTAATGAGGAGAGAAAAGGCGAGAATTAATGCAAAGGTCAGCAAAATCGTGTGGAGTCGCCTGGAATTTTTAATGAATGCTGGTGTCCTGATCTGCTCTACTCAGAAGCACTTTGCAGTTATGGAATACGGCTAGCTAATTTGTTAAGAAATTAGAATAATGGCAATCCCAGCATTTATTTAGGCCTTGGCTGTGGACAAAGTCCTCTTGCACTCACTGTATTTGGTCATTGCCAACACCCCTGGGATGGGCCCTGGGCCGGTCTGGCCCAGAGAGTCCTGCACGGGATCTGGAGCCCGAGGGCCGGCTGTCAGGCTTCAGTCCTCCCTTTCCCATCACTCCCCAGTGTGGCCACTGCCTGCCGCCTTGGCCTCGCTGAGCCTCACAGAAGAAGCTGAGCTTAGCAAAGTTGCACTTTTGCTTAAGGCCACCGGCAGAGCAAGGGGCAGAATTGTGGCCTCCTCTCAAATGGTAGTTACCTGCACCCCTGGGGAAATTGAGGATGACTGCTTGGCAGTGTCTTCACCTCCCTTTCAGGCATTAGAAGCATATGGAGCTGGGAAAGGGACACAGAGATAGCCTAGAACTGGCTGTGGGCCTTCCTGGCAGGTGTGGACTGGGAACAGCAGTGGCACCTCTTCTGTCTAGCCGCCTGGCAGTTAGGCCTCGCAGTCCACCCTGTGCTCCACTACCGTTCCAGCCCAAGGACCAGCGTTGTGGTCACCCAGCCAGGGAACATCTGCAAACATGAGCCTCTCATACAAGACCCACGCCCACTGCTTGCGGGCAGACGCCAGCCCTGGAAGGCCCTGGAAAGGCAAGCAGGCACAGAGGAGGTCAGGCAGATGGAGGTGAGCCCTGCAAACAGGAAGCTTGCTCAGCTGGCCGGGCTGGGGGTTCTGACACTGACAAGCTGTGGGTTTCGTATTTTTGGTGTAGGATGACTGCCTGGCTCAGGGAGGGCTTTGCACCCCCAGCTTGGACCGCGAGCCCTCACATCTGTGATGGGCGGTGGGGCCTATCCAGGCTGCAGATCGAGCTGCCCAGCCCTCGATCCTAATGCCCAGCTGCACATTGCCCCCCCCAAAAGCTTACTGGGGTCCTCATTTTCACATTTCAATGCATCTAAGGGTTTTTTTTTCTTTCCATGTTTGGAGAACACTAAACATCTATTCGTGAACTTGATCTCTAGTTTGGGAAGTGAGCTGTATCCCTGGCACAGCCAAGCCCAGCAGCAACCGCTTGGCGACTGAGGGGGATCTCGATGATTTGGTCCAACACCGAGTCATTGAGATGTATGTGGTCACCCACAGACGGCGTTCTGCAAAAAACCTGGATCCTGGCATTTAGACGTAAGGATCCGTTTGCTTTTGTGGAGGAATGTGCTTTCCAGATATTAACCCCACATGTAAGTGTAGACACATGTGAGTGGGTGTAAAATGGGTAAACAAAGCCTTGAGTGGCTGGAACTGGGTGTGGAGGCTGGGTGTGCTGGCTTAACAGGCTCTAACCCAATGGTGCTGGTTCCTTCTTGCAGGGGAACTGGATCCCAAGCTTTCTCCTCCCACAGAGCACAGTCAGGAGGCCCACCTACTCCACCCAGGGCCGGACCTTGGCGAGCCGAGGGACACTGACGGCTGCACTGAAGACGTCCATCTGCTCATCCACAGAGCGGAATTGGGAAGCTGTCTCCAAGTGCCAAGGAACTGTTATGACCATTTGCAGAGCATGCTAGCAAGGGAGTGGGAGGGCGCCAAGCCTCCTTGAGACTATCTATGATAATGACTCTGTCAAACAATTGAACTTTAGCCCAGCACATAATGCAGAGACAGAGCATTTTCTATAATTAGCAGCAGGGACCAGAGAGAAGGCACTGTGTCCACACAAGCTGACAAAGTTCAGAAGCACAGGAGACAGACAGTGGGCTTCAGAAGGCTGCAGATGGGACCATTAGGGAGCCTGCCTCTTAGCTGTGCTCATGAAGGTTTCTACTGTCTTCTCTGGGCCAGGGAGATGGAGACCCAGAGCTCTATCTATACTGATAAACTTTGCTACCAGTAGAGTCTGGTTGTCAGCTCTAGAGGACTTTCATCTGCTGCTGGGTGTGGTCATGGTAAGGAAGCCTGGCCTCTGCAGTCAGACCCAGGTGTCCAAAGCAGAATGGAGCCTGAACTGGCCTGTTTCTGTTTGATCATGGCAGCCATTTCCATGAGGATCTTGGTTCCAGCGAATGTCTACTGCCCAAGGATTCACAGCAATTCTTTTTTTTTTTTTTGAGTTGGAGTCTCACTCCATCACCCAGGCTGGAGTGCAGTGGCACACTCACAGCCACTCAAGCATTGACCTGCTGGGCTCCAGTGATCCTTCCACCTCAGCCTTCCAAGTAGCCAGAACTATAGCTGCACGCTACCATGCCCGGCTAATTTTTGATTTATTGTAGAGATGAGGTCTCACCAAGTTGCCCAGGTGGGTCTCGGACCCACAGGCTCAAACAATCCTCTTGCCTTGGCCTCCCAAAGTGCTGGGATTATAGGCTGGGCTACTGAGCCCGGCCTCATAGACATTCTTGTAACATCCTTTTCTGTAGAGCTCTGGAGTGCCACCTTAATGAGGAAGGGTCTTGCTGTGTGTTGAATTCATTTCACAACTTCAAGAAATGAGGCCAAATTGAAATGATTCATTATACAGGTGTTCAGAATGAAACCAGGGTGATATTTTGAGATGAATATGGTTTGGACTCATAGTTTCACTGCTTTCAGGATATGTCTCCTTTGCCCTGGACAGGCACAAGAGTGGTAACCAAGTAGGTGAGCTGGCTTTCAGTCAGTGAAGTAGCCCCGAATTTTGGGCCAAACACAAGCTCAGCAGGCTCTCTGTTGGAACACAAAACAGCAGGAGCTGATGGAAAGCCATCTTTGTTCTCTGCAGAGTCTCCTCTAGGGCCAGAGACAGTAGGGATAGAGTGTTAGGAGCTTGCAGGAGACCAAAGCAGGTCAAGTACAACTTCATGGGTTAGCTTGGCACTAATGCTGGGCAGAGCTAGCAGCACCTCCTGGAACTCCGTTTGGTGTCAGAGCATGCTGAAAAGCTTCCTGAGTATCCTGGTCCCCACCTTGAACTCAGTCAAAGGCAGGAGCTAATCTTCTGCAGAACCCAAAGCTTCTTTGACACACTGAGGAAGTGGTTTAGAGATTGAGGACAGTTTCTAAAGTAAAAGAGAGTGGAGGATGACACTAGCTGGGCACTGAGAGAAGAGTTCTCATTCTTTGTCTTCCATTGCAAATTACATGTGTGCACCTTGACTGCCATCTTGGCTAGTGTGGCAAAAGCAGTCACTTTCAGAATCTCACTTCTTCATCTTAGAGTAAGAAATGGAGATCCCACACATCTCAAAAGGGGCTGGTGTTGATCTCTCCAAGGCCTCATAAATGGGCATACTCTCCCTGATTTCTTTCACAATTTCCTTGGATCAGTTGTTGGGGGTAATTCTCCATAGCACTGTACATGTGTTGTGACTCCAGCTTTTGTCTGGACTGTCTTTTCAGGGATGTTGGTGTAGCATGCAGCCTGAGAAGCTAGAGATAGTGCCTGTCTTCAGAGCAGACAACAGATTTGTTTTCTGACTAGGATAATAAAGGTCATGTCTCCATTCAGGACAAGAGCTTTGCTAATATCTACTCACAAGATTGTGATTTGCATTTTGTATTGTTTTGATTCACGTTACTTCACTTGGGAGTGAAGCTATTCATTTTTCACTTGTAGTTCTCCATTTGAATTTATTATCTTTCTCCCCTTGTGAACTCTTCTGGGTCTGCTCTGTACAACAGCAGTACCACAGTGGCTTGGAACTCCCTCCTAATATCTCCATTGGGGCAGTTGAGTGCATACTTGCTGGGTGTTTCATCTACTTCCCCCTGCACTACCCTGGAAGACTCAAAGCACATGAAAAACTTGGGAAATTCCTAGAGCCCCTCCCTCAGTCTAGGCTGGCTAGGCACTTTCTTGGAGCAACACTTACCAAGGAGAAATGCTGCAGCTGCCATTGCAGCTGGCTTTCTCCCACAAGGGCCACCTCCTGGCCAGAGGTCAACAGTACAGTCAACCACATTGAATACAATACCTCAGCTTTGGGGAAGGCATGATCCCAAGCACCAGCTGATAACACTTTCCAAAGCCACTCCAGCCACTCAGGATAATGTAAGCCAGTGCAGGTACACAGCACAGGACTGCCACATCTAAGTGAGTCTAAATACAATATAAGAAACCTGTAGTGCCTATGTCAGCCCCCTACCAAGCACAGATAACAAGAAATTATCTATCCGAGTGAGAAGGAACCAGAAAAATAATTCTGACCATATGAAAGAAAAGAAAAACAGAGTCCTCCAACACCCCCCCAAGCCCCAAGACCACATCAACTCTTCAGCAACAAACCCTAACTAAAATGAAAATTTTGAAATTGCAGACGTAGAATTCAAAAGGTTAATTATAAAATGGGTAATGACCTTCAGGAGAAAATTGAATACCAACATAAAGAAATGAAAAGAACTATTCAGGACACTGATAAAAAATTATACAAAGAAATAGACACCTTAAAAAAAAACCAAGCTAAAACTCTGGAAATGAAAGAAGCATTTAGGGAAATGCAAAATGCAGTGGAAAGTTTTAACCATAGACTAGAATGAGCAGAAGTAAGGATCTCAGAACTTGAAGTCTTCTGAATTGACACAATCAGACAACAATAAAGAAAAATAATAAAGAGAATGGAACAAAATCTTCAAGAAATTTGGGACTATATAAAAATTCAAACCTAAGAATCATAGGTGTTTTAGAGGAAGAAGAGAAAACAACAGGTTTGGAAAACCAATTTAGGGGAGTAATGTCCGAAAATGTCCCTGGCCTTGCCAGAGATCTAAATATCCAGATACAAGAAGCCCAAAGAATCCCCAAATGATTCATTGCTAAAAGGTCCTCCCCAAGGCTTATAATCATCTGACTATGCAAAGTTAATGTGAAGGAAAGAATTTTAAGGCAAGTGAGACAAAAAGCATCAAATAACTTTCAAAAGTAAACCTACCAGACTAACTGCAGACTACTCAGAAGGAACCCTACAAGCCAACTTCAATCTCCCCAAAGAGAGTAACTCTCAGTCAAAGATTTTGTATCCTACAAAACTAAGTTACATAAATGAAAGAGAAATGAAACCCTTTGTAGACAAGCAAACACTGAGGGAATTTGTCACCACTATACTAGCTCTACAAGAAATATTCAAAGGAGTTCTAAATACTGAAAAAAGGTTGAAATACACCAGTAGAAAAATACTGGAAATCGTAAAGTTCAGAGGAAAATTTATATTGCTTAAGGGCTACATGAATAAGACTGAAAGATCACATATCAACAACCTAACATCACACCCCAAGGAACTAGAAAGACATGAACAAACTAAACCCAACGCTAGCAAGAGAAAATAAATAACAAGGACCAGAGCAGAACAAAATGAAATTGAAGTTTTTAAAAAAAGACAAAGCATCAGTGAAACAAAAAGTTGGTTTTTTGAAAAGATAAACACAATTTGTAGACTACCAGCCACATTAATTAAGAAACAAAGAGAGGAGACTCAAATTGACTCAATCAGAAATGAAAAAGGAGACATTATAACTGATACGATGGAAATACAAAAGATCATCGAAGACTATTATTAACAATTCTATGCAAATGAACTAGACAATCTAGAGGAAATGGATAAATTCCTGGAAACATATAACTCTCCAACCTTGAATCAGGAAGAAACAGAAACTCTGAACAGACTGTAGTGAGGAGTGAGATTGAAACAGTAATTAGAAGTCTCCCAACAACAACAAGTCCAGGACCTGATGTACTCACAGCTGAATTCTACCCGACCTTCAAAGAACAACTGGTATCAAGTTTACTGAAGCTATTCCATGAGATTGAATCCTCCCTAACTCATTCTATGAAGCCAATATCACTCTGGTACCTAAGCCAGGAAAAGACACAGCAAAAAAAGAAACAGCAGACCAATATCCCTTATGAATATAGCTGCAAAATATTCAACAAAAATTTAGCAAACTGAACTCAACAGCACATTAAAAAAAAGACCAAGTGGGTTTTATCCCAGGGATGTGAGGCTGGTGCCACATATGCAAGTCAACAAACACGATCCATTACATAAACAGAATTTAAAACAAAAGTCTTATGATTATTTCAATAGACACAGAAAAGCCATTTGATAAAATCCAGCATCCTTTATGATAAAAACCCTCAGCACAACAGGCATAGAGGGAACATTCCTCAAAATAACAGATATATGGCAAACCGACAGCCAATATCATCCTCAGAAACTGGTATAAGGCAAGGATGCCCACTTTCACTGCTACTATTCATCATAGTACTGGAATCCTATCCAGAACAATCAGGCATGGGAAAAAAAGGATATCCACATTGGAAAAGAAGAAATCAAACTATCTCTGTATGCTGATGATATGGTCTTAAACCTAGAGATTCCTAAAGACTTCCAAAAGACTCCTGGACTTGATAAATGAATTCGGTAAAGTTTTGGGATGCAAAATTAACACACACAAACCAGTAGCACTGCTATGTACAAATAGCTAACAAGTTGAGAATCAAATCAAGAACTCAATTCCATTTATAGTTGCAGCCAAAAGGCTAAAATACCTAGGAATTTATTTCAACTAGCAAGTGAAAGATCTCTACGAGGAGAACTCCAAAATTCTGATGAAGGAAATTTCAGAGGACACAAACAAATGGAGAGACATCCCATGTTCATGAATTGGAAGAATCAACAGTATTAAAATGATCATCTCACCCAAAGTGATCTATAGATTCAATGCAATTCCTATCAAACTACCAATATCATTTTTTACAGAATTAGAAAAAAAATCCTAAAATTCATATGGATCCAAAAACGAGCCAGAATAGCCAAAGCAATCCTAAGCAAAAAGAACAAAAACTGTAGGCATCACATTACCTGACTTCAAATTATACTACAAGACTGTAGTAACCAAAACAGCATGATATTGTTACAAGAGCAGACACGTGGACCAATAGAACAGAAGAGAATCCAGAGATAAACCCAAATACCTACAACCAACTGGTCTTTGACAAAACAAACAAACAAACAAACAAGCAAACAAAAATGCACTGGGGAAAGGACACCTTATTCAACAAATGCTGCTGGGAAAACTGGGCAGCTACATGCAGAAAAATGAAACCTGATCCCTATCTATCTCTATTCATATACAAAAATGAACTTGAGGTGGATTAATTACTTAGATGTCAGACCCGAAATCATAAAAATCCTAGGAGAATACCTAGGAAAAACTCTTAAGGACATTGGCCTAGGCAAAGGATTTATGACTAAAGCCTGAAAGCAAATGCAACTAAAACAAAAATCATTAAGTGGGACTTGATTAAACTAAAAAGCTTCTGTACAGCAAAAGAAATAATCAACAGAGCAAAAAGGCAACCTGAAGAATGAGAGAAGATATTCACAAGCTATACATCTGACAAAAGACTAATATCCAGAATCTACAAAGAACTCAAACAAATCAGCAAGAAAAAAGCAAATAACCCCATTTAAAAATGGGCGAATGACATGAACAGATATCTCTCAAAAGAAGACGTATGAATGGTCAACAAACATGAAAAAACGCTCAAGATCACTCATAATCAGGGAGATGGAAATTAAAATCACAATGTGAGATACCACCTTACACTAGTCGGAATGGCCATTACTAAAAAAATCAAAAAGAATAAATACTGGTGTGGATGTGGAGAAAAGGGAACACTTATACACTGTTGGTGGGAGTGTAAATTAGTGCAACCTCTATGGAAAGAAGCACAGAGGTGACTCAAAGAACTAAAAGTAGATCTAGCATTTGATCCAGCAGTCCTACTGGGTACCTACCCTCAGGAACAGAGGTTGTTAGATAACACAGACCCCTGCACCCACATGTTTACCACAGCACAATTCACAATGGCAAAGAAATGGAATCAGCCTAAATGCCTGTTAACTGATCAGTGGATAATGACAACGGGGTATATGTACACCAGGAAATACGATGCAGCCATAAACAGAATGAAACCATGTCCTTTGCAGCAACGTGCTTGAGCTGGAGGTCGTCATCCCAAGCAAACTGACTCGGAAACAAACAAACAAAAAGCAAACACCGCATGTTCTCACTCATAAGTGGTCGCTAAATGGTCACTCAGATGCAAATAACAGACATTGCGGACACGAATAGGTTGGCGGGGGTGGGGAGGGAGGGCTAGGGTTCAGAAACGACCCACGGGGCACAGTGTTTAATATGTTGGAATTGGGCCACTCGAGACCCAGTCCCCACCACTACACAATATGTCCATGCAACGAATACGCAGATGCACCCTGAAACTAAAATAAAAATAAAAAAGTCATTAAAAATATCATTTTGTCAGGTGTATGCTCATGTGCTTTGTCTATATTTTGGTTTTGCTGTTTTTCCTTTTCTTACACATTTATGACTTTGTTAAATTTGTCAGATACATTACAAATATTTTCTCCGTGTAAGATCTTTAAGACAAAAACATGGACTGACAAGCGTAAAGCACACGCCCTGTGCCCCGAGTGGAGAGCTGTCTCTTCCGCTTCCGTGGGTGTCACTCCATCAGGCCATCCTCTCCCCCAGGCGCCATCAGCCAGTCTGTTCCTGCCACAGGGTTCTCCAGACGCCACAGGGTGGAGCGGCATGGGGAGTGGGTGATGCTATTTGCTTTTGAAAGACACAGTGCTGTGATACCTTGGTTTCCTCTCTTGATAAGCCATGGGCCAAGACCAAAAGTCTGTCAGACTCACTCTCCCCACTCGACCGACATCTCCTTTTAAGCAGAGCTGACCGCAGTGTTGGTGTCCTGCTGGCCTAGCTGACTCACACCCTGGTTACAGGCCTTGAACGCTCTGTACGGTCAGAAGCCACTGTCTAGTGGCAAAAGAGAGCAGCTCAAATCCAGCGTCAGGAATCAGGATACCAAAACCTGGGTTCCTGCTCCACCATGAGTGACTGCATGACATCGGGCGAGTTGATTAACCTCTCTGAGCCCCGGTCTTTTTATCTGAAAAGTGAGAAATAATACAACACTTATCTTATTTGTCTGTTGTGTAGACAACATCCACCTGTGCTGCCTGCTGTGTTATGAGTCACAATCCCTGTCTCTGACCCAGGAGTCCTGTATCTGCCAGCAGCTACGGAACGGTGGCAGGCCACCTTGTTAGCCTGCAAATATGTACAATTCCAGCCCCTGGCAGGTCTTGAGTGAGGATGTGCCTATGTGTGGGTCCAGGATTCTCTCACCTTCCGTCCACTCCCAGCCGCTCTGCCGTGCACCCCAAGCCCTCTCCCTGGTTCCTTTCCCTTCTCTGTTTCATTTCCTGCGACGCAGTGTCCTAGCTAATCAGGAAAGAGCAGAAGTGTTCACAATTATTTCATTTATTTATTGGTTCATTTAGGCTCTTTGCCTGGAATTAGAAAACAACCACCACCACAACAAGGATCAATGTTGCTATCAACAAATAATTTTAAATAGAACCTTTCAGGACTATTAATTTTTCCTGCGGTTCATAAAAAAAAACCTGTGTTCATAGATAAAGGTAAGAAATAATTATAACGGTAACTGATATTTATGGAGGAGAGTTCTGTGCCAGAGACTGTGCTTCATGCTTAACATGGACTCATTTAATCTTTGTAAGGCTTCTATTAGTCCTATGCTATTCCCCTTTTTAAGATCAGAACACTGGAGCTCAGAGAGGTTAATCAACTTGCCCGATGTTATGCAGTTACTCATGGTAGAGCAGGGATCCGGGTTTTGGTAACCTGATTCCCGAAGCTGGGTTTGAGCTGCTCTCTTCTGCCACTAGACAGTGGCTTCTGACCGTACAGAGCGTTCAAGGCCTGTAACCAGGGTGTGAGTCAGCTAGGCCAGCAGGACACCAACACTGCGGTCAGCTCTGCTTAAAAGGAGATGTCGGTCGACTGGGGAGAGTGAGTCTGACAGACTTTTGGTCTTGGCCCATGGCTTATCAAGGGAGGAAACCAAGGTATCATAGCACTGTGTCTTTCAAAAGCAAACGGCATCACCCACTCCCCATGCCGCTCCACCGTGTGGCGTCTGGAGAACCCTGTGGCGGGAACAGACCGGCTGATGGCGCTTGGGAGAGAGGACGGCCCCATGGAGTGGCACCCAGGGAAGTGGAAGAGACAGCTCTCCACTCGGGGCACAGGGCGTGTGGTATACGCGTGTCAGTCCATGTTTTGGTCTTAAAGATCTTACACGGAGAAAATATTTGTAATGTATCTGACAAATTTAATAAACTCATATATGTGTAAGGAAAGGAAAAACAATAAAATCAAAATATAAACTAAATACCTATTTTGTAAGTATCTGACAAAATAATCTAGACAGTGGCTATATTATTAAACGGAGAAATATAAGTGCAAAACGATCCACATCACTCCCAGTTGAGGTAATGTAAATAAAAACACTACTAAATACAATATTTTACCTGTAAAATTATAGTTACTAAATGTTAAGGGTGGAAGCTAGCTCCATATAATGGTGATAAGAGGGTAAAATTTTTTAAATTTTCTTGAGATTCACTTCTTAGTATTTTGTGTGTGTGTGTGTGTGTGTCAGAGTCTCATTCTGTCGCCCAGGCTGGAGTGCAGTGACACACTCACAGCCACCACAGTCTCAGGAATGGAAAACCAAGTAGCGCACGTTCTCACTTGTAAGCAGGAGCCAAGCTATGGGTCCACAAAAGCATACAGAGTGGTACAATGGAAACTGGAGACTCAGAAGGAAGAAGAGGAGAGGGGCTGAGGGGTGAAATACTGTCCGTTGGGTACAACATACATCATTCAGATGACGGGCACACTAAAAGCTCAGACTTCACTACTCTGCAATTCATTCATGTAAAAACAAAAAACAAAAACCAAAAAGAGAAAAACAAACGAAAAACACAACCCGCCCGATGGAAACCCTAAAGCCACAGAAATAAAAATAAAATAAAATAAAATATCTAACTATCACAAAGTTCTTTACCAGATAGGTGTTTTGCAAATATTTTCCCCTAGTCTGTGATTTTAAAAAAATTCTTAACAATGTATTTTGCAGAGCAGAAAGTTTTAATTTTAATGAAGTTCAACTTATTACCTTTTTCTTTGTGAATGATGCTCTTGGTGTTGTTTCAGAAAACTTATCACTGCATCCAAGGTCATACAGATTTTCTCCCATTTTTCCTCTATAAGTTTTATAGTTTTGCACATTACATCTATGAATCATTTTGAGTTAATTTATTGCAATATAATTATATATCACAAAATTCACTGTGTTAAGGTATAAAATTCAATGTTTTTTTTTTTTTTTAGTATAGTCACAAGTTTGTGCATCTACCATCCCTATTTCCAAAACATTTTCATCAGTCATGGACCTATGAGAAGTGCATTTTGCTGGTGTCAGGATTATTGTGTCTTCTGGAGAATTAACCCCTTGGACCCCTCTTTATCAGTATGTAAGTTCTGTGTATAGGTTCAACTTTTTGCATATGAGCATTCGACTGCTTCAGCACCATTTTCTGAAAAGACTATCCCTTCTCCTCTGAATTGCCTTCGTACCTTTGTTAAAAATCAGTTGACTATGTTTATGTCAGTTTGTATCAGGGCTCTCCATTCTGCTCCATTGTTCTACGTATCTATTCTTCTGCCAACCATGCTGTCTTGATTGCTGTGGCTTTATAGTAACTCCTGAAATTGGGTAGAGTGAGTCCTCCAATTTTTGCTTCTTTATGACTGGCTATCCTAGGTCTTTTGCTTTTACATACAAATTTTGGAATCAGTTTGTCAATATCTATAAGTGACTTGCAGTGATGTTGATTGGAATTGTATTGAGTCTACTGACGAAGTTGGAAAGAATCGACATCATAACAATATTAAGACTTCCAATCTGGGAACACAAATATCTCTCCATTCATTTAGATCTTTGGTTTCCTTCACCAGTGTTTTTTAGTTTTCTGCATACAGATTGTGTAACCTTTTCTTATTTAAGACTTAAGTATTTCAGCTTTTGAAGCTATTGTAAATAGCATTATGTTAAAATTCTGGTTGTTCATTGTTGGTATATAGGGAAATAGCTGGTTTTCTTTTTCTTTTTGTATGAGAAGAAAGTGCCTTCTGCTCTTGTTGGGTAAAGCGCTCCATAGATGTCAAAGATATCCATTTGATGGACGGTACTGTTAGTTCACTTCTATCTTTACTGATTTTCAGTCTGCTGGATCTGTCAATGACTGAAAGAGTGGTGTTGAAATCTTCAGCTACAGTAGTGGGCTTGCTTATCTCTCCTTTCAGTTCTATGAGCACTTGCCCCATGTCTAATGACACTCTGTTGCTAGGATTATAGTGTCTTCCGGAGAACAGACCCCTTGGACCCTTCTTCATCGCTGATAATGATCCTAGTTTAGAAATCTGAAATTCAGATAGTGGTCCCTCCTAATCCATAGTTTTGGTTTCTGTGGCTTCAGTGACACGATCAACCACAGTCTTAAAATGTTAAATGGAAAATTCCGGAATAAACAATTTGTAAGTTTTGAACTGCAGGCCATTCTGAGTACATGCTGAAATCTTGTATCATCCTACTCCACCCCACTCGGGATGTGAATTATCCGTTTGTCCAGCGTATCCGTGTTGTTTACATAGCCCTTCTGTTAGCCACTTAATAGCCACCTCAGTGAGTAGATCAAGAAAACACAGTATGCACTGGGTTCAGGACTATCCTTGGTTTTCATTGATTCACTGGGGGTGTTGGAATGAATCCCCAAGAACAAGTGGTGACTGTTCTACAGAGAATCTAGCATTCTTTGATGATCGTTCCAGGGCATATCTGTCTCCATTCTTTTACTTTTTATTCTGCTCTCACTTGTTTTTATGACTCTGAGGGTCTTTGTTTTTTTAATTGGTTTATTTATACCATTCACATTTACAGTGATTATTGGTATTGCTGAATTAATATCTACCATGTCTGTAACTTTTTTTCACTGCAATTATTCTTTGTTTCTTTTTTTCCCCCACCTGTTCTATCTTCTCTGGTTTTCAATTGCCATTTTATGTGATTCTGTTATATGATTCTCTTAGTATATCGATCACATTTCTTGTTTTGTTTTGTTTTTGAGTTGAAGTCTCATTATGTTGCCCAGGCTGGAATACAGTGGCATGATCATGGCTCGCCACAGTCTGGGCTCAGGCGATCCTTCCACCTCAGCCTCCTGAGTCGTGGGCACTATAGATGCATGCCACCACACCCGGAGAATTTTTTAATTTTTTTGTAGAGATAAGGTCTTGCTATATTGCCCAGGCTGATCTTGGACTCCTGGACTCAAGAAATCCTGCTGCCTCGGCCTCCTACAATGCTGAGATTACTGGTGTGAGCCACCATGCCTGGCCAATCATACTTCCGGAGAACCTTTAAAAACACTTTTTAGTGATTGCTCCAGGGTTTACAACACAGCTGGTCCTCCATTTCTGTGAGTTCTGCATCCGTGGATTCAACCAACCATGGATTAAAAATACTTGAAAAAAGAAGAAGAAAATAGGATGGTATATTTTGAGCAGTGATCTTTTAGATCAATTAAAAACACAAACATAAAACAGTTTATTTTATCTTTATTCCTTCTCTGACTCTCTACCTTTGTCTCTAAAAAGATATTTATTTTAAGAATTTGTGAATTTTATTTTAAAGATTGGTTCCTATGGTTGTGGAACTGGCAAGTCCAAAGCCTGTATGGTAGGAAGGCAGGCTGAAGACCTGGGAAAAAGCTGGTTTTGCAACTTGAGTCCAAAGGCTGTGTGCTGGCAGAATTCTGTCTTCTTCAAGGGGTCTCAGTCTTTTTCCTATTAAGACCTTCAACTGATTTGACAAGGCCCACCCACATTATGGAGGATGATCCACTTTACTCAAAGTCTACTGATTTAATTGCTAATCTCACCCTAAAAAATAGCTTCATAGAAACAGGTAGGATAATTTATGACCAAATATCTGGGTACTCTGGCCTAGCTACGTTGATAAAACCAACCGTCAGAGGGGCCTTAAGCGATGGTGCCCCCAAAGGGAAGGGCCACATGAATGCATAGGAGAACAAGCTCTTTGATCTAAAGCCTAAGAGAGAATGCTGAGTATGTGCAGTTTCTAAGAAAGGAGCAGCAGACCAGGAAAGTCTTCTCCAGGTAGAAAGGAGCCATCCACAGACAGTGGGTATGCACAGAACCCAACCTAGAGAAATGGAGGGAGGATCCATGGTGCTGGGTGGAATGTGTTAATTTTGTTAAAAATGTCTCTACTCCTCAAACGAATGTGTGAATGTGACACCACCTAAACAGGAATCCTAAGGCGATATTTTCCATTTTCTTTTTTGAGATCAAAAGAAGTGTTTAAATCCACATAGAGGAATGATGTCTGAAAATAGTTGAGACAGAAGAGTGAGCCAGGAATCACACCTTATCAGATATTTAAAATCCCAGCAGACCCAATGGAATCAGGACTTCATGGTTTGGGAACTGGAGCTGGTCCAAGACGCACTGGGAATTAATTTAAGGCATTTCAGTGAAAGTGGGTGGCTTGTTTAACACAAGGGGCTGGCATCACTGGCTGTGAAGAAAAAAAATCCAGCACCCTCTAGCATACCGTATATAAAAATAACCTTCATATAGAATGAAGACCTAAATGTAAAGTGTAAAAATATTGAAAGATAACCGAAGATACCGTTTTTTATTTTTGGAAAGGAAGAGAGCTTCTCCTGTACGATGGGGTATCAGGTCGCATAAAAGGAATTAGACTGTGTTTCATGAGTTGGGAATATTCCCCCTTTCTTAATTGTTTGCTTCTGATATTTTAGAACATGTAAACAAAAACTTTAAACCCCTCATATTAAAAAGTTCCTACACACTGATGAAAAGACACAAATAGCGAACAGAAACCATGCAAAGGCATTCCAGAGGCATTCCATGGGAATTCATTCCACAGGCAGAGAGGAGACACAAATGTCTCATAAAGAGATAACAAGCTGTTCATCATCCTGGTCGCCAGGGAGTACCTAGGATGTGGAGGCTGCAATTCAACCCAACGAAGGGGATGGGGCATTTCAGGACCAGGACCCTAAGCAGGTAAAGGTGACCCGAGTTCAGTGGCTGGGGACCCCAGGCCAAAGCAATTCACCAGTCTCACTGGACACATCCTCTTGGGAGCCAGGCAGGTATGACTGGTGGTCACACCATAAGGCACAGGTGATTCGTGTCAGGGTCCTAGTGTTCTCGTTGCTTTAGGAGACAATCCGGCAGCCCACAGAGAAAGTGTCTGTCCACAAGGTCACCAGGAGGGTCCGGGGCCCAGCAAGGGGGCTATTCATGGAAACCCCTTTCCAGGGCAGTCACGCTGGAAACAAAGGTAGACGTGCTCTGAAACTCTGTTTGGTAACTCTTTAGAGCTCCAGTCCTGTCCTGGGCTGGGTTTATTTGTGGAATTTGGGAGGCTGGCCCAGCTTCTCTGCCAGCGTGGCTCAGTGAGACTGTTTGGAACGCCACTCCACGAGTTCCACCAACCATCTAGGCCGGAAGCAATCCTGGCTGGAAGCTTCCAGCCCAAGGACCTGGTGCTCTGCCTGTCAGAGGCTGTTATTTTTCTTATTTTTTTAGCTAAACCAGAGGATGAGCCAACTTCTGGACCAGCCTTGACAGCTTCCTCTTGGATGACCAGTGACGCGTTCATCTTCCCTGCTAGCTAATTCTATTTCACTCCTGAAACTCTGAGAAAGAAACTCTGACATGAACAGACTACTGCTTTCTGTCCTCTTTCAAAACAGAACTACTGCCTTGTGGTCATGCTGTCCTACGGGCCATCTGGGCCCCCGCAACCTCTGCCTCCGACCAACAGGGTGGTCCTGGGGAGGACTCAGGGAAGCTATAGTGCAGTCCAGTCTCTGCAGTCTTTGTTTCCATCCTGCACTCCACCTCACAGGGGCAGCGGCTGAAGGGCCGGCTGACAGGCATATATGCTTCTAAAATACCACTAAGAAACACAGAGCCGCTTACTCCTGGCCTGTGCACGTGTTCGATCGCAGCACCAAATGAAGCCTTTAGCCTACTGTAAAGAAAATTATGGATGTCCAGGCATGAAAATGAAGCTTTCTGAAGTCAGGGATGATGGCATAACAGCAGCGTATTAGCCCCTGGCACTAAACGAGTGCTCACCCATGCCAGGCGCTGCTCTGGGCAAGACACAGGGACTCCTGCCTGGAGGGTGGGAATGACCTGCAGCTACCGGGGGCAACCCTCCCAGTTCTGATTCTTGGGAGAATGCTGATGAATGCAGACCCAGAGTATAACTGCCAGAAACTTGCTAGGGTTTTAGTATCCAGTGCTCTGCCACCCTGTAGAGCCATTGTCCTGCCCTGGAATGAGCAACTACGTGGTGTCTTCTGTTTGCAGCCTGGATTCTCTTCCACCCTCCTGCTGACCTTTGTGCATGGTTAGCCAGAAATAGCACTTGACCTGCATGGTGGAGATGCTGCCAGTTCACCGTGTGTGTGTGTATGCGTGTGTGTGTGTCTGCATGTGCATGTGTGGCTTTCCTTTATGTACTTTTTTTGAGTCAGGGTTTTGCTCTCTCGCCCAGGCTGGAGGGCAGTGGCCTGGTCATGGCTCCCTGCAGCCTCCAGCTCCTGAGCTCAAGCAATCCTCCTGCCTCAGCCTCCCAAAGTACTAGAATTATAGGCGTGAGCCACTGTGCCTGGCCTCTCCATGTATTTTTAAAGTCCATTGTGCCTCCCATAATCACTCAGTGTTGGTGCACAATGTGGACACAGTGCAGAAACATTATTTTAAAAATGTGTGGCATGTAGCTATTGCTCCTGATTCCTCGGACTTGGACAGCCACAGTAAAACCCTCTGAGTTTTGTTGCCCCCGTTCCCCCATTCACCGTATATTTGATCACCTAAAGTCAATTCAGTTCCTTGGGAGGAGAGAGGGGCTTACTATTGTCTCATATCAGTAGAGACACTGATGGATTTTGTAGTGGCTCCGTGTCTATAAAGACGACTTTCTCCTCCCTCTGCTTGTTCCATCTGGGTCACCACCGGCGTCGTCCGAGTGTGATGGAGAGCCGAGCATGCCTGTCCTCACTCCTGTCTGCAGGTGGCAGGGTGATGGCTGAGGCTGGCCTCCTGTTCTCACCGCATTATAGATTGTGGTGCCTGTCCTGGGAGTGGGTTGTGGCTGAGAGCCGTGCTGCTTCTGTCTGAGGACTAGACGGGGCGGCAAGGTCTCCAGCCACCCACCTGGATGCTGCCCACAAAACCGACACGGCCTCTGAGGACACCGTGTCCTCTCCTGGGACCAGTCGTGGCCTTAGGCTGCCATGCCTCAGCCAGCGGCGTGTGCCGGGCCATTCAACACCCACACAGACCCGCTGGGGGCTCAAGGGCCTACCCTGGAGGAGTCCCCATTTTGCCCACAAGCTCTGACTTCCCAGAGAAGACCCCCAGCACTGCCTTCTCGGGACCCCCGCCTCTGACTTCTCTCCCCTGCTGGGTCCGCATCCTGCTGCATGAGTGGACCCGGGCATGGGCTTCTCCTCCATTGCTTCCCTCCAAACCAGGCGGGCCCGGAGAGGTCTCTGTCCTGCCCCTGGGGCCTGTGAGTATGTCAGGGTACAGGCAGAGGGGAGTTTGGGCTGCTTGCCAGCTTACTTTAACACGGGGACAGGAGACTGAATTAACCAGGGGGCCCAAGGCAATGCCAAGGGCCTGTAAATGGGGAAGGATGAGGAGAAGGGTCAGAACCAGAGAGGAAGAGAAGGACTCGGCTGGACACGGCTGACTCTGAAGGCGGAAGAAGGGGCCACAAGCCAAGGAATGCAGTGGCTTCTAGAAGTCGGGAGGGGCGAGGAAAAGAATCCTCCTCTGGGGTCCCCAGAAGGAACCAGCCCTGCCCACACCTTGACTCTAGCCCAGGGGCCCATTTCAAGACTGCTAAGGGACACCCAGATGTAAAGAAATGCATTTGCACTGCTGTAAGCCACTGAAGAACATGGCAGTGGGCTACAGTGGCCACAGGAATGTCACGTGGGCCTTGCCAGGTACTGAGGACCCAAGAGCTCGGTGGTCTTCTTTGCTGTGCCCAGCAGTACCGGGGACTCCTGTCCTCTTCCTGCCTGGCTCTGTGCCATCCACTATCCCTCCTCCCTGTGGCCACCTGAGGCATCAACCTGAGCCTACACCTGTCCCCACTGGCTTCTGATCAGCTGGTCTCTGCTTGCTGGACTCTGTCTCTTGGAGTTCCTACCCATTTCTGGTCCTGGGTGCCTTCTGCCCATCTGCCCAGCTTGCATCCGGGAACCTGGGCGTTTACTTCTCGATTCTTCTACCATGGAGATGATTCCTCTGGGGCCACCACATTCGTGCTCTGCACCCCACACTGAAGCTGTGGCTGCCATTTAAGGGGCCAGTAACTGGCCAATATGCAGTGTGTACCCCCGCCCACGACATCTCCACACAGCTGCCCATGTGGGGCAGTTCAGACCAAGATTCCCCGAAGGCTCCCATCTCAGACGCAAACCAAACCAAAGTGTTTCGTGGACAACACAGCACTGCTCCTCTGGTCTCCTCTCTGCTTTCTGCTCAGCCCTCCCCACCGGGCTGGCTTCATACCTGTTCCTGCAACTTACAAGCCTCAGGGCCTAAGGCCTTTGCACCTGTTGCCCCTGCCTGGTGAGTTCTGGTGACTGTTCCTCCCACTTCCTTGAGGCCTCTGCTGGTCTCGCCTTCTCAGGAGGCCATCCACCTATCTGTGCATAGCTGTGATCTTTTCTCCCCTTCCTCAGCCTTGCGCCCTTCAAGAATTTTTCCGCACAGCATTTGTCACTTCTAATTTCCTCAGTACTTTTCTTGTTCATCTCGTTTGTTTCTTCTCTTGCTGTCATTCCGGCCGACTTCCTGCTGTGGTGCTGCTGAGCTGTGGATTTCTGATTCCTGGCCCTCCCTAGCCGCAGCTCCAGGGCTGGGAAGTGCATCTCACCCCCCAGAGAGGCAGAGGCAGCCTGTCCACCACCAACCCAGAGCCCTTCTCCAGCCCTGCCGGCTGGGGCCGTGGGTGTGACTGGCTCTTTGTTGGTCTCCTGCAGCAACTTTGCAGGGCTGCTGTGGCCCAGTCCTAGCCACCACGGCCGAATGGGGTCCCTCTGACATTACAGACACCCACCCGGCAGCCTCCCCAGGGGAACATGCTGCCAGGAGGCCCCACCGCCCTTGGATGCCTCCCACGAGTTCCAGAACTATTTCCACCCACCTGCAAACATCCACCGTTTCCTCCCAGAGATAAAGGGCTCAGGGAAGCCTGGCAGTCATGCTCTTGGCTAGCTAGTGCCACTTGCCAGCCTGCCTGGCATACTGTCCGCAGAAGGGGACTGTGAGAGCTCAGGCTTGGAGACACATTCTGACTCCAGTCGGGAAGTTTTATCTTCAAAGGACTGGGTCTCATCAGTGACTTTGGGTAACTCCTGAGCAAGAATGAAGCCCATAGGTATTTTTTTGATGGACTCAGGGAAAAGAATCTATTAAATAATAGTTCTTCCCTCTGCCCTTATCTTTCTTGTTTAGACCCTTGGGTTCCATGGAGATGGCTGGGGGAGGGGCAGGCTGCCCTCCCCTGGGACCTCCAAACCTGGCAGTAGGCTGTAGGAGTGAGGGAGCTGGGGTGCAAAGTCCCTGCCTCTCCGCCCCGTTGCGGCAATGACTCCCGTCAGACACAGTGATGCCCGTTCTCGGTAGGTCTCAGGCTGAAGAGAGGCGCCAGCCCCGTGGCTGGTGCATGGGTCTCCCGGGGGTGCCACAACACAGTGCAGGCGTGCGGGGGGTGGGGCTTCAAACACCCGAATCGTGTTCTATCGCAGCTCTGGAGGCCAGAGGGCCACGGACGTGTCAGCAGGGCTGCGATCCCACGGAATCCCCTAAGGGAGAGTCCTTCCTGCCTCTTCTAGCCCTGGGGGTTTCTCCAAGGCTCGCAGCAGTGTCACTTCAGTGCCTGCCTCTGTTGTCTCCCGGCTGTCTTCTCCCAGCGTGTCTGTGTCCTCTCCCCTTCTCATAAGGACAGCAGCTATCGGATTGGGGCCCACCTGATCCAGTGTGACCTCATCGACTCCATTACGTCTACAAAGATCCATCTCCAAATAAGGCCGTCTTCGCAGGTGCCGTGGCTTAAGGCCTGAACATACTTTTTGAGAGGCCACCACGCCACACACAACAGCAGTATCCCAGTTGTCTGGGGACAGAAAGGAAGGAGCATCGGACTTCATTGTTCACGGCGGAGCCCAGAGGACTTGGGAGGGTGGCCTGTTGTGGAGCAGAGCCACGCACCTGGAGAAGCTGAACATGGCCCCCGTGAGGACTGGGCTGCTTGGAGATGCTCCAGGGGGGTGGTGCCTTGAGGAACGGCATGACCATGGGCCCGCCATACCCAGCCCTGCCCCTGAGTTCCTTTGGCCAGAACATCTGGGGGCTGGTGACACTGAGAGCCTTCTCTGGGGTGCAGCCGTGCAGACGCCTCGGTGTTGGGAAGAGGCAGATGTGCCCGCAAATGCCATGAGCAGGACTGTTCGCCAGAGGGGTCTTGTTTCTCCCAGTTGAAGTGCCCATGGGCTGCCACCAGGGGTCCTGCCTCGGCCTCCTGGGCTCTGCCCCTGCCCGGATTCCCTCGCTCCAGTTGTCCATGGTTGGGCTCTAGCCCAGCACACGAGGGCATGCTGCTGGCTCCTGCAACTTCGGCTTTGGTGCTTCTGAGAGGCGTGGCTGTGAGAGGCGGGCTCTTGCAGCCTGGCAAGGGGGCTTTGATCCCTGTGCCAGGTTGGGCCCTGCAGCACAGGCTGGGGGTCGTGATGGGAGGAGCTGCTTGAGGCTTCAGGGAGCCACGATGTGTCACAGCTTGGGCAACTGAGTGAGACCCTATCTCTAAAATGCACACACACACACACGCACACTACACAGATACATAGTGTCATCATTTTTAAGAGCAGCTTAATATCCACCCTCGATGGGTGGGAACTGGAGTCCAGCTCCCGTTGTCCCCTAGGTCATCACGCCTCAGCACAAGGAACTTTGGATGCACAAAGTGTCACCAGCGTTTAGCATCAGCCTTGGGGGTTTCACTCCCAGAAGTGCAGAACTGGGCCAGTGGGCTTGGCTACTAGTTTCTGAATCTTGTTTGGACTTAAGATGTGCCTCTACTCAGGGATGTTTGCATTTGCTGAACCTCTCACCACGAATCTGCAGAGTGTGGCCATGGTGCTGGCTTTGACGATGCTGACCATGTGAGACACAGACCATGCGGGTACTCAGCGGTAGCAGCAGGCCCTGGCCTTCCACGAGCCCTGCATCGGCCCTGGAGTGTGTGAGGCCCGTAGACATCCTCCCCAGTCGCTAAACAGGGATGAAATGTCTATGTGCTTGAGGCTAGGCAGAGACAATCCACCCCGAGAAAGAGCCATCCTAGGGAAGCCGCGGGTTTGGTGGGAAGGAGGGACAGAGAAAGAGAAGACCTGTTGAATGGATTTCTATGCAACCTTACCTCCCCCACACATTAAATGATTCTGAGCTCCTCTATAAGTAATAAGCATATTTCAGATTGCAACCGGTCTTGGGGCAGACCTCTCACTGCCCCTGGGCTATTCTGAAATCAACAGGGTTGCTTCTGTGTCTGGACATTTAGGCTGCTTTGAAAAAATTGAACAAACAACACTACGGTGGACTTCCTTATAAATAAATCTCTGCAAACAGTCTGCTTTTTAAACTCAATTTAAAATTTTTTTTTAAGAGTTGGAATCTCACCCTGCTGCCCAGACTGCTGGGCTCCAGCGATCCTCCCGCCTCAGCCTTCCAAGTAGCCGGAACTGCAGACGTGTGCTATCATGCCCAGCTAATTTTTGATTTATTGTAGAGACGAGGTCTCGCCAAGTTGCCTGGGCTGGTCTCGAACCCGTGGGCACAGGCTGAGCCACCGAACCCGGACTAATTTTAATTTTAACCGACGCAGTCCATACGCAGAGTGCTCTGAGACAATGAACAGCACCGCATTCCTGTTTTCAGCCCTAACTCCTCTCCCCAGAGGGAAGCCCTTCAGATCCACTCAGGGGCACCCTCTGGGCCTTTGTGTTTTTCTCCCTAGACCGAGGTGTCCCTTCTTGAATGCCCTGACCTGCAGCTCCACCCTAGCTGTTGCCATTGATACACTGTCGTCTTGGGATTTTCCTACCACCATGCCCCCAGCAAGTCCTTCTGCCTCTGTCCTGTGTTGGCTCCCTATTTCCTGGATCCTGTACCTTCCTTTCCATTTTTTTTTTTTTTTTTTGGCTTTACTCCTTTTGGTCGACATATCTTCCAGTAGCTTCCCGAGAAAAGGTGCATGGCAGGTGGCTTGGTGGAGTCCCTGTGTATGTGAAATTGTCGTCCTGCTACCATCATGTCCAGACAATAGTTTGGCTGCCTGCACAACCTAGGCTGGAAGTTACTTGTTGCACGTTTGTTTGTGGAATTATTTGTTGAAAATTCTAGGTTGGCATTGAAGGTATAGTTTCGTTGCCTTTTAGCTTCTAGGGGTGTTATTAAGAATTTTAGTGTCATTCTGTTTCCTTTTTTTCCCTGTGTGTATGCATTTTATTATTTCTGGAAGCGTGTTGTCCCTCCTTGCTATTCTTGAAGCCAGTGAGTTAGAGAAGGCGACTCTGGGAGTTGGGAAGTGGGCTCTGAACCTGCCAGGCCTGGCTGCACACTCACTTGGCCCCTCGATGGCAGGGCTTGGGGAAGCTTGGTGGCCCTCAGGGTTTTAGAGCAATGTCACCAGCACAATGACACAGGGACCATGCCATAAATGTCAGCTCTGTCAAACCACATAGGAGGGAACTGTTACGGCAAGGGGTTTCCGTATAGAGGCCCTTCAGTGGGATGACATCAATGTGTTTTTCCACGTAAGGCCTCGCGTGTGGGTGTTTGGCTGGAGGCATGCCTCCTCTTGATGTCTCTCTGCATTGACGATTTTATTGGGTTAGACAGTACTGACACTCTCAAGAAAAATAGCGGCTCTGTTGCAGAAACCAAGTGTCTAAAGTCAGGTGTTTGTCTCTCTCTGTGGTCTGGCCTTTCAAGACCCACAAGCCACTTCGACGACCAAGTGAGGGATGGCTTCCGACCCAGCCCACAGGTCTGATATCTTCCCCTGGCAGGTGGCCTCAGGGGTGCCCCAAGGCTGCAGCTGGGTTCTCAGCAGCTGGCAGGGTTTCTTGGGGGTCTTCGGCAGGTGGTTCTCCTGGAATAGAGAAAAAGTGGACAGTGGCAGCTGCCTCCTGTGGCCCACCTGGCACCTGTGTGCTGGGCAGCACCCTATGGGTTACCCATCTCCTTCCCTGGACAGGTAGCTCCTTAGGGCGAGTGTGAGCAGGCCTAGCCGAGAGGTTCTCACGAGCACTTGTTCAAGGAGGCACAGGAGTGTCAGGCCCAACCAGACACCCTGGGTGTGCAGCGAGGCTGAGATTCAGAAGCAAATTCCTATTTCCTTTCGCTTCGTTTCTTTGATTTTCCTTCATTTTTAATGGTGAACTCAGAGGATCTTTGGGTGATTATTGAAAGGTGGAGTTTTGCCAGGTGGTCAAGCTCCGCTTCCTTCCTGGAAACACCTCCTTCCCACTGCTTTTGCTAGGGACAGCGGCCACCCTGGAGACTGTGTGGCACAGGCGTGGGGCGAGGACACCTGGCAGAGGGTGGGCACTCTTAGGCTGGCCAGTGCCCTCTGACCCCTGGATCGGTGTGACAAGACTAGCTGGACCACCAGACTCTTTAGGTCGTGTGGCTGGCATTTAAGAGAAACCGAGAGCACTGGCCACTCAGTCAGGGGTGTTGGCATGAAGGGCCCTGGAGCTGTAGCCGGAGACGTTTCTGAAGCAGAATCTTCAAGGGACCTAGGGCAACTCTCAAGAAGGGTGGCAGTGATGGAAACCTGCGTCCCTGTCACGGGGGTCCCCGAAGCCACTTGGGTCCAGAACCACCCCAGCTTAGGACCCGGGGGTTCTGGTCACAAGGCTTAACCTTGGTATTCCCCAGTAGCAGGTGTGAGTGGCCATCTCCCCTGGCTGCCAACCGAGGCTGGCAAAACATCAGGAACTGTGTCTGGCTCCTTGGACTTCCCTACGGCCCACAGTCCAAGTCCAGACATGCTCCTCGTGAATCCACTCGGATCCAGAGTGAGTTCTAAGCAGTCCTGCGTCTCAGCTGCCCTTGACGCTGCCAGGGCCCTGGGCACTGCAAGGTGACCCCGCCTCCCAGGCTGCAGGACACGGCTTCCGTGTGTGCCTCAGCACGGCTCTGTCGTGGGACTTAGTTGACTGGGAAGGAGGAGCTTTTCCCTTTGAACTTTCTCCCGCTTCCTCCAAGGCCATAAGCGTGTCTGTCTGCAGCTTCTGTGCTCTGCATCGTCCATTCTAAAACAAGAGCGACGGCTGCCTCCGAGCCTCGTTTTCTCAGGTACGTAAGACACACTCTTAATTGATCCTCCCCTGTGGTTTTGTGCATCTGTGTGTGGCGTGTACTCTGAAAGCTGGGGCTTGTGCTTTCTGCTTTTAACAGACTTGCCTTCCAAAGTGGTTCCTGGAATCTGCCAAGTCTCCAGGCGCCAGATGGAGAAGAGCAGTGTAGGTGGCCCGATGCACAGACACACTCGGTGCCTCCCTGCCTTGTGAGGGCATAAACCCTGCTGAAGAAAGCCAACTATGGCTTCTTGCATGCCCAAGGGAAGGTGGCTTGTGCCTTCCGGTCACCCCAGCCTGCTCCAGCATCAGACTAATAGGACTACCTTCCTTTGGTCCACAGTTGTCACCTGGCAACAGAGATTGGAAGTCAACTCGACAGCCAGGTGACTTGTGTATATCCCCCACTCCTGAAAGAAGGCCAAGAGGCAGCGGGATCCATTTGCTTGGCTGCCTGGTGCTCCTGAGAATGGGTGTTTTGAAAGTAAATGTCTTGCCTCTTTTTGTTCTGAATGAGAGGCTTTGGCCTTTAAAGGAAGCGTTTCAGGCCGGGCTCGGTGGCTTAGCCTGTAATCCCAGCACTTTGGGAGGCCAAGGCGAGAGGATTGCCTGAGCCCACGGGTTCGAGACCCGCCAGGGCAACTTGGCAAGACCTCGTCTCTACAATAAATCAAAAATTAACTGGGCGTGGTAGCGCGCGCCTGTAGTTCTGGCTACTTGGAAGGCTGAGGCGGAAGGATCACCGGAGCCCAGCAGGTCGAGGCTGTGGTGGCCGGGAGCGGCCCCTGCACTCCAGTCTGGGAGACAGCGTGAGACTCCAACTCAAAAAAAAAAAAAGGGATACGTCTCAAGCAGTTAGTCCCAGGAAATCTTAAGTAGACAGAAACGAGAGGTCCTAAGCAGGTCCAGCACAGCACAGCGCCCAGCTAGGTCAGGGTCCTTGCAGGAGAGGGGGGCTTGCTGCTTCAGGCCGGCAGGCATCCTGCTGTCCGCCTCTGGTGCCACACCTGAGGAAGCGTTTATGGGATGGTCCCCTGATGATGCCATGGCCAGAGGCAGGAGCAGCTGCCTGGGTGCTCCTGCTGCTGCGGTTGGCTGCTTTTGGGGACAGGGGTCCCCCCAGCACACTCCCAGCCTTCCCAATTCCCTTCCCACCTGGTTTCCACGTAGATAAGCAGGAGGCAACTTGCGGGTGGGGTGTGGTTGGTGTGGCAGCATAAGGATTGTGTCAGGAACCGGGGTTACTGGGCCCTTCCGTGCCCTCCTGCTTGGACTGATGGGCGTGCAAGTGGTCAGTCGGTGTCCCCTTTGGCCGGTGTCCCATTGCCAGGGGGGCCTGGGTCTGGTGGATTAGTTGGGTTGATGTCTGGCTTTGTCTTCTAAAGGTGCACCATCTTTGTGTCGGCCGTGGCATCAAGCCTGGGTGTTCATTACTTAGCATTACTCTTTTACCTTATATAGGGTTTGTTACAGCGGGACTAAAATGAGTCATAAAATCTAGAGAAGCCACCTATTTTGTGTGAGTTAAAATTCAACCTAAATGACAGCCTTTGATGGGTTTCTGCTTCGAGAGAACTACTTAACCTAGGTAGAAAACATGTTTCACACAGATTTTTCTACCTTCACATTGTTGATTTCAATTTCCATGATGCTACCAAATATTTACAGAGCTCACAGAGGGCTTGAATAAAACACAGCTTCTGATGGGATTAGGAAATGTTTTATACTCGATGGATGGCAAATATTTAAAAACCAGACAGCAACGTTTTTAATCTTAGAATGAGAAGGAATTAGAATAACTTGTCCAGGGCGAGGGGAGCTCTGTGGGGGAGGGCTAGACAGGATTGACTGCGTGCCATCCCCTGGTGTGGTGGCCCCAATCAACCTCGGCTGTCAGAAGATATAGAGCTCAAATGACTCCTGGCCCCTCCGCTTAGCCATGGCTGGGTTGTCCACCCCTAGACGGACAAGGAGGTTGTCCACCCCTAGACGGACAAGGAGGTAGTCTCAGGGCCTTTGGACAAGTGAGGGGTGCAGGCTGGACACTGTCCTCCCCCTGCCCCTGCCTAGGTCTTTTGTGGTTCGGATGCTACCAAAGTATTGCGGTGTCTGAGATAATTTATGCATGACTGTGGCATTTTGCATTTTCCATCCATGCCCCTAACAGGCAGCCTGACCGGCCATGCGCCTTGGATCTGGCGTCAGGTTAGTGTCCTGTGCCAGTTACCTGGGGTCTGAATTTAGACCAGGCTTTGCCCCAGTGGTCCAGATCGTGAAACTCTGACGCGATCGTTTTCTGCGTAGCTGCCTCTGTTGGGGCTCTTTTGGAGGATTAAGTCTTCCCGCAAGTAACTGGAAGCCACCCTCCAATATAAAGTCATAAATGATCATCATGGCCAGTTTTGGAAGGTGGGCAGTTTCTGTGCTGCTGGTGGCCTCTTTGCTCTCAGCAACGTGAACCCTTTCCTCGTTCACTGCAATTCAGTGGACCCACCAGATTTAGGAGTGAGGGCAACATTGGGATATGTAAAATCTTAACTGGAATTTGTCAGGGGTGCTGGCTGTGCCAGGGGCAGCCGTGCCGCCCTCCCAGCTGTCCTGGTGTTAGGCAGCGGGAAAGTGGCCGTGTGTGGCTTTCCCATCCACTTGGGGGCCAGTGCATCTGGCGGTCAGAACGCAGCCGCTGAACCAAGTCTCTCAGAACCATAATTTCTTTCTGAAGACTCTTCTGTTCTTTCTTCCTCCGGTCCCTTAGGGGGGTCCTTCTGTCCCCCCACCTGGTCTGCCTAACCCTGGTCCCCTCTGCACAGATCATCATCCTCGCTGGACCTACCCCTCCCCTGCTCTCAATACTCAGCTGTGTCTGACCCACTCACCCCGGGGACTCTCAGCCCTGCACTGGCTCAGAGTACCTATCCCCTGAGAAGCAGGTGATGGAGAGGGTGCTTCCAGGATGGGCAGTTGGCTGGGCTCTGAGGCTGTCTGCCCTCCCTGGGCACCACTCTTTCCCTCTCATCCCGGGAAAACGTTGGGCAGAAGTGATGAGTGGGGCCAGGTGCACTGCCTAAGGGTTGTAGGGGTCGGTAGAGCCTGCCCAGCAGGGGCGTCTTTGGCCACCCAGGCCTGTGAGAGCCGGTCTGGTGTGGACGCCACCCAAGGGAAACATTAAAAATGTGTGAATTCTCTGACCCAACACCTTCACTGGGAATGGACATTATATAATGAAAACCCACGGCAGCGGAAGGAGGTGTGTTCCAGAATGCTGACCAGAACAACGTTCCCTGAGCAAAACCCTAGAATGAGTGCCCAGGACAGGAGGCGGTGCAGACCCCGGCGATCGGCAACTAGTGCCTGGAATGAGGTGAGCTAAGAGTTTGTTGGGGCACAAGAGCGAGTCTCAGGAAAATGTGCAGATCATCTTCTTATTGTCACAGTACAAGCAAGGAAGAAAAAACCCCCTCAAATGAATATTTTCCTAAACAGCCACACGTTTACGTGTGCATGAATATTACCAGTTCAAATTCTACTTTTAACACAGTTACCTGGGAGTTGGTGAGGGCTGATGGGGGTGGAGAAAGAAACAGTCAGGAGGCAGGGAGGAGGTATGTCAAGGGGAAAGAACAAGGGCTGGGCCCACGATGAAGTTCATGTGGTGCAGTTTTAAGACTTACACTGCCATTAGATTGGATGCCCCGATTCACAGAGGATGAAGCCAAGGCCTGTGTCTGCCCGAGGCAAGGCTGGCTGTGTTTCTTCCTTGGGCCCAGGGGGTCCCTGGTCTGCCCCAGCACTGCGTCTCCCAGCTGCTGGCAGAGTTATCATCGTGTCGTGGTCTCTGGCTAGACCCCTGTTGCCATGGCCATGCCCAACCTGACTGGAGGGAACCCAGAGCCGGTGGTGTTGCTCACAAACAGTCTCAGAGGCCTCAGAGAGGATGGCAGGCCATGACCAGGTGATGTGGGCCTTGGCCAAGATGTTGGAGACAGGTCCACTTTGCTGTGGACCCTCCTGGGTTTCCCCAGGTTTCCCCAGGGTGCATGATGTGCTGCTTTCAGAAGAAGAATGGCACAGAGGACCGCGGCTGAAAGACAGAACTGGCGTCTGTTACCGGATGCTTAAATGAAAACTTATGAAATAATAAGCTACACAACATAAAACAAAACATCTCCCATTGACTAGTAATTAAATGCTTAAACGTTTAAATTATCCCTATCTTATGTTTATCAAATTGCTAGTAGCCTTAAGGCTATAAAAACATGTGTTTCTCCAGTTTCCCAGATGTTCCATAGCTTTGCGATGGCAAATCTCAACTTGTCAATTAAACCTCTCACAGTGGAGCGGCACGACCGGAGAACACATTAACTCCAGCGAGCAACAAAACCTGAAGATGTCGAGATTTCCATTATTAAGAAAGTAAATCTCCTTCTTTGAGAATAAAGACATAAATACCACATTTCTTTTCTTTCTTTCTTTTTTTCTTGCTGGAGAAATGATGTGGGGAGATGGTCTCCAGAGGTTGTCTGCCAAACACCCTTGAAGAAACATACCTCGTGTGCTAATATTGCAGCAAACATTCTCTACACCGAAAGCCCGCAGAAGCTCTCTGCTCTGCTAAACGCATGCAGCTTAACTTTCGGGAGCAGACTGGGCTCATCGATATAAAACACACCTAAGGCTCCCCTAGAAGAGGAGGATGAAACGTTGCAGGAATCCTAAGAAACCCATCTAAGAGGCTGTGTTGTCACCCAGAAGCCTGTGAAGGAATCCCGGTTCAGAGCAGCCTTCAGCCGAGAGGGTGACATCGGGGCTGCCACCTGCCTGTCTTAGCCAGCGTCATTAACTCTCTTCTTTTAGCAGAGGGGAGAGGAGCTGTGCAGTTTTGCCCTGTGCTGGGAAAGGGTGTTCTCATCAGCACAAGAAAACAACATGCTTGTTGAGACCACTTCTCTGGTCTTCTCTCTCTTGCCTCTTTGGCTGTGGAGAATGGAAAAATACAGCTGCTGCTGTTGTAGGCAGCATTTCAGTTATGACTGCTGTGTAACAGATCCCCCCAGAACTTACAGCCATTGTGTCACGACTGCTGACGGAATGCCTACGTGGACTCTCCAGGTGGCGTGGCTCCTTCCCATTGTGGCAGCCTTGGGGGAGCAGGCCCCTGTCTGGTGGCTGAAGAGTGCATGTTCCAGGGAACGGGATGGAGGCAAGGTCCTCGTCCACGACCAGCCTCAGAAGTCACCTGTGTCCCAGTGGCCTTCTGCAATGTGCACGTTTCCCCTGTGACTGACACCGTTCTGGACCTACCAGGGAAGAGGGCTTCTGGGAAATGCAGCTCCAGCCTCCAAGGATTGTGCCACCCATCTGCTCTCAAGCTCTCTCCTGCCAGCATGGATGTTTCCTTTTCTGGAGATGGGGGTTTCATGAGTGGGAGGCAGCCTGAGTCTATCTCCTGGAACAGTTTTGTAGCCTCTCTGGGCTTCAGTGAACTCAGCGGTGAAATGGGGAAAGATAACTTTAGAGGTGTTTAAGTGAGATAATATGCAAAGTCTCCACTGGCATTTTGCTTGGTGGGTACCCCATGCATGGTGGCTAGTCAGTGGGGCCAGCCCATAGCACAAAGCCGTGATTTGGACATGTTTGCATTTTGTGTATCTCAAGGGGCCTCCAGGAAGGAGCCAGATGTGCAGGCAGAGATTTACATGGAAGGATAAGAATCACTTACAGCGTGGATGGTTGGAAGCAGCAGCGATGTGCCAGGTGTCCCTGGCGCTAGCTGGGGTCATCAGCAGCATGGCTGGCGAAGGTCTTCCTGCCCAGGTGCCCCGGGAGACATGCACACGGGGGAACAAGCTGAGAGAATGTGCGCAAACCCACTATAGGGCCAGGGCTTTGGTCAAAGGCACTGGCTCTGACCTTGGGGGCGGGAGCAGATGCTGCCGGGTGTGCCTTGGTTGAACGCCATCTTGGTGAAGCGCTAGACACGATCACACTTGCAAAGACCATGTGATGATGTGGACGGGTGACGCACACTGCTGGGTGCAGGAGGCGGGTGAGGCCTGTGCTGGCCCTGTGTCTGGGATCTGCCACGCCCATCCCTACCCCAGGCACTCTGGGCAGCCGTCAGCACCTGGGCTGCAGGGGACACAAGCCAGGCCCTAACCCTAACCCTAACCCTAACCCTAACCCTAACCCTAACCCTGTGGAGTGGTCTTCCACAAGGGGTGGCCCCGGCCTCTTAGGTTCCAGCCTTGGGGTGGCCAGGGGCAGTTGTGGGGCTGAGAGATGTCACAAAGGTGTCTGGATCTGGTCACAGCACATCTGATCGTGTGGAAGATCCACAGGTGACGTCTGGGATCCCTGCCCCATCAACCAATCCACTGCTGAGGAGCTGGGCCTCCAGGACCTCCGGGGCAGAGGTCACCATGGGCAGGGGTGAGAGGAGGAGGGAGACAGGGGAGTACGAGGGAGCAAGGCTGGCTGGAGGGGCTGTGCGGCCTGGAGAGCACCCAGGTGGTGAAGAGCCAGGCTGGCCAGTGGGGTCCCTTGACGAACGTGTGTTGCTGCAGTCACGACCAGGAAGATATTGAGAGATTTTGTATCAAACACCCTGAAGGCCGAGCACACCCAAGGGTGCTTCTCTGTCCCTCTCCAGCCCTGCTCCACCCCAAATGGCACGATCAGGGGCCAAGGACACGAACCCACTAAGCACTCACGCACCTCTCCCTCGAGGCCACGTTCCAGGCACCTGGAACCCCAGAAGCCCAGGCCAAAGGCCCAAGCCCCTTCCAGGGCTTGCACGGGGGTCCTCGGGTTCTGCCTTCCTGAGGAAGTGTCTCAGTACTGGTGTGCACATGTCGTGTGTGGGGAGGGAATGACCCAGGGGTAGCAGGCAGGGCTGTCACACAGAGAGATACATGGGAGGCCCCTCCAGGTGAGCAGGGAGCTAGCGGAGGCGGGGCCACACCGCAGTGGAAGCTGGATTTGAACCTGGCCTTCCAGGTGTTCTGCAGGTTGTGTGTGCGTTGGGTGGGAGAGGACTGACCACACTTAACAGTCCATGAGGTGGACTCATCTCAGCATCAGCCCTGAATTCCATTCCCAGGTCCACAGGGCTCCAGGTTGGCCAGGATCTCTGCTCTGGTTCAACGCACGGAAGTCTGACCCACGTTGTATGCCAGGGCAGGCAGACAGCAGAGGGAAGGAGAAGCAGGACCGAGCTGGACTCACCTCCTGGGGGTATGCAGCTCAGGACTTCTATGTGTCCTCTATGTAGCCAGGAGTCAGGGGCTCGCTGTGTCCATGTCTTCTTCTCTAGTCAGTGCTGGGACCACCCACATGTCACAGGAGCTCATGCTGCCCAGCACCAGGGAGGACAGGGATGGGGCCTCTGGACGGTGGTGTGTTTCTAATTCCCGTGATGGGGGCCCCCAGGGAAGGGGACTCTTCTCTGAGCCAGGCTGCTTCCACTGTGGAGCTCAAGCCACTTTGCTTTCCTGGGACAGCAGGACCACCCTGGGCGTCTGGAGTGGGTGAGAGTTTGTGTGGTGTGTGTCCTTGTGTGTGTGGTGTATGTGTATGTCTGTGTTGCGCATTTATGTGTGTTGTATTCTCTTGTTGCAGGAGCTTCCATCGCTTCCACCCTTACTGCTCCCTGGTGTTCTGAGCAGAACCACTGCTTGGTGGCTGGTTTACCCACGAGAAGGGTGACTGGGACTGACTCCCCGCCCTGCAGCTGGCTTTATGGGGCTCAGGGAGCAGGAACCACAGCTGATCCACAGCTGATGTAAGTCCCCACACCTGCTACAGACGTCCCCGTGCCAGCAGACCGCAGCGGGCCAAACCATGGAAGAAGCTGCATCTGAACAGGAGAGGCCTGCCTGTGGGAGGGGACCTGACCCAGGTGGCCTTTGCCTTTACACGTGAGCTCAGGGAAGGAAGCCTCCTGCGAAGCTTCAGAGTTATGGGCTTGGAAGCCGGTGTCCGCCAGCAAAGGAACAGTGTTTTACAAACTTAGCCTCCTGGCTGCACTGCACCCAAGCTCATAAATCTAGTGCATCAGAGAAAAGGCCAAGGAATAGCATGCAATTTCGGTCATTTAAGTGACTGCTTGAGTCGATCTGCTTAGTTCGTGTGCCATGCTTCACTTGCTGTGGATCTTTCTCCTTCTTGGCTGCTGGCAGGAGCCTCCTGACCAGCTCTGATGGGCAGGGGTAGGAACTGGAGGGACTTAGGGACAGACAGACTCTTCTGGGTAGGCCCTCACACCCCGCGTGGCTCCCTTTGTGATCTTGGGAGAGCAGCTTCCAGTGGAAGAGCAAGAAAAGATATCACGGTGCATGTGCGTCTCGTATCATCCACGTACCTTCTTTGGCAGTGTATCATATCTGCTTAAATCTTTTGCCATCAAAAATACCCGGGTTGTTAGATTTCTCATGATTGAGAGTTATGTATACATTCTGGACACAAGTCCTTTATCAGATGTGTCATTTGAAGGCATTTTCCTCCTTATCTGTTCTTGTTCTTTTGTTCTCTTCGCAGTGTAGTTCAAATATGTTCAATTTTGATGAATTCAGTTCCTCAGCTTCTCAGGGATTGTGCTTTTGGTGTAGCATTCAAGAACTCTTTGCCTACCCCCCTCCAATTATATTTCTCTCCTATGTTATCTATTTTGAGTTAATTTTTATATAAGATGTAAGATATACTTTGAAATTATCTTTTTTTGCATATGAATGTCCAATTTTCCAGAAACTAAATATTTTCTGAAAAGACAATCCTCTTCCCCACTGAATTGCCTTTGTGCTTTTGTCAAAATCAATTGACCATATCTGTGTAGGTCTATTTCTGGACTCTATTCTATTGTTCTGTTGATCTATATGTCTATTCTTTCACTAATAGTACACTATCTTAATTATTGTAGGTTAATCGTAAGTAAAAATCTGGCCAAATCTGCCAGCTTTGTTCTTTTTAAAAAGTATTTTGGCTTATGGTTCTTTTGCCTTACTATAGAAATTTTAGAAGCAGCATTTGCATGTCTATAAGACATCCCACTAGGAGTTTATTTGGAACTATGTTAAACTTGTAGAACATTTTGGTAAGAATTGATAGCTTAATTAAATTGAGTCCTCCAGGTCATAAACATGGTATGTCTTTCCATTTATTTAGGCCTCTTTGGATTTCTAAAACAGGAATTTTATAGTTTTTGGCCTATAGACTTCTTTACTTATTTTGTTAGATTTATGCCTATATACATACATGGGCATAGATGCATATATAAATATGTATATATGTACACACATGTAGATACAGATATTGGATGTTACTGTAACTGGCATTGTTTTTGAAAGTTTCTTTTCTAATTGTTCATTGTTAATATATGGAAAAATATTTGATTTTTGTATGTTAGCCGTAATTCTGTGAGGAGCTTTATAATTATGCATTGGTTCTAGAACTTTTTTTTTTTTTTTGTAGATTCCTTAGGAATTTTTACCTGGAGCATCATGTTATCTACGTCTAAGGACAGTTTTATTTTTTACTTTCTGATTTATCTGCTTATAGGTGTAGTTTTTTCTTGCCTTATTGTATTGTCTGGGGTGGAATATGATGGTGAATGTAAATTGCAAAAGAGAAGGAAGACATTTTGCCTTGTTCCCAATCTTATGGCAAGCATGTAGTCTTTCCTTATTAAGTATAATGTGTTAATGTTATTGGTAGCTTTTCCTGTTGCTGATGTTCTTCATCAGGTAAATAAGTTATTTTCTTTTTTACTGAGTGGAAGGGCGTTGAGCTTTGCCAGATGTTTTTTCTGCTTTAATCTATATGACAATGTGGTTTCCATTTTTTAGTCTATTGAGATGGTGAATCCCACTGGTTAATTGACACACAGTAGATCGACTTTGCCTTTCCAACATAAATCCCGTTGATTGTGATATATTACTACTTAATATATTGATGAATTTGATTTCCCAATATTGTGTTGAGGATTTTGTGTCTGTGTTCATGAGCAATGTGGATCTACAGTTTTCTTGTGCAGTTTTGTCTGCTTTTGAAATTAAAGTAGTGCTTGTCTGACAAAAATAAGTTAGAAAGGGTTATCTTTTCTTCTGTTTTCTTCTGGAAGAGGTCATGAATTACAGTACTTTTTCTTCCTTGAATGGTTGGTAGAATTCACTAGTAAAGCCATACGGTCCTGGAGTTTACTTTCTTAGAAAAGCCTGTCTACATTTTCCTACAAATCAATTTTTAAAGTATATTTGGATGATTCACATGATCACAAGTGAGTTTTTGGTAATTTGTGTTTTTGAAGAAATTGGTCAAATGCATATAAATGGTTGAATTTATGTGCATAGAGTTGTTTCTAAGCGTTCCCTAGGATTCTATGATTTAATGCCTATGAGGGCCACAGTCATATCCCCTCCTTCATTCCCAATAATGTTACTTTGTGTCCTTGTTCTTTTCTTCTTGGCTAGACTGGATAGAAGTTTATCGATTTTATTGATCTTTTCAAAGGATCAGCTTTTGGTGTCTTTTTAAAATACTGTTTCTTTGTTTTCTGCTTTTATCTGTATCTTTTCCCCTTCCTTCTGCTTACTTTGGATTTACTTTGCTTATTTTTCTAGTTTCCTAAAATGGAAGCTTAGATTACTGATTTGAGTGTTTTTTAAATTTCTAAATAATTAAAAATAAAATTTTCTTCAAGCATGTTTTAGCTGAATCTCACAATTTTTAATATGTTGTATTTTAATTTTTATTCAATTCAAAATATTTTCTAATTTTCTCTCAGACTTTCTCTTTGGCCCATGGGTTATTTTAAATGATATCATTTAATTTCCAAGTGTATGGAGATTTCCAGATATCTTTGTTATTGACTTCTAGTTTAATTTTATTATTGTCAGAGAATATGCATTGCATAATCTGTATTCTTTTATGTTTACGAAGGCTATTTTATCACCCAGAATATAACTATATCTTGGCAAATGTTCTGGCGCACTTTAAAATAATTTGTATTCTACTGTTTTGGGATGAAGTGTTCTAAAGACATCAGTTCAGTCAAGTTGGTTAGTTGATGTTTAAGTTTTCTATATCTTTGCTGTTTTTACCTCTGCTTGTTTTGTTGATCATTGGGGGAAAAGTGTTGAGCTCTCTGAATATAATTTTTTTCGTTTTATTTATTTATTTAAAGATGTGGGGTCCAATTCAGGGTTAGGTATGCAAACGTTGATTATGGAGGTACCCTTGCTGATGAGGTGTCCCCCTCCCTCCCCTAGCAGTTTCCCTCAACTGCCAATCTCTTTCTTATAGTATTATGATAATTGTTCGAGGTCCGCTTATGAGTGAGAACATAACGGTACTCTCTTCTTTGTTTCTGTGATAGATCATTGAGTGTGATTGACTCTAAATCCATCCGTGTTGCTGCAAAATTCATATGTTTGTCCTTCTTTATGGCTGCATAATATTCCATTGTGTATATGTATCACATTTTTTTAATCCAGTCCAGCTTCGATGGGCAACATGGTTGGTTCCATGTTTTTGCTAATGTGAATAGAGCTGCAACAAATATACATGTGAAGGTATCTTTTTTGTAGAATGATTTGTTCCTCTGGGTATATTCCCAATAGGGGAATTGCTGGGTCATATGGAAGACCAATTTCAAGTTCTTGCAGAAATAGCCACACTCTCTTCCAAAGAGGTTGCACTAGTTTGCGTTCCCATCAGCAGTGTAGAAGCATCCCTTTTTCTCTGCATGCTCACCAGCATCTGTTGTTTGTTTTATTAATGATGGCCATTCTTACTGGGGTTAGGTGGTATCTCAATGTGGTTTTGACGTGCATTTCTCTGATGATTAGTGAGGCTGAGCATTTTTTCTTGTATCTGTTGGCTGCCCGTATATCTTCTTTTGAGAAGTGCCTATTCATATCTTTTGTCCACTTGTAATGGGGCTGTTTGTTTTCCAAATATAATTTTGAATTTGTCTATTTCTCTTTTTATTCAAATCAGTTTTGCTTCATATATTCTACAGTTCTGTTTTTAGATGCATATGCCTTGAACATTTTTGATCATCTGATATGTTTTGTTATGCTGGTAATCTTTCTTATTCTGAATTCTATTTTGTCTGATATTAAGATAGACATTCCAGCTTTCTTTCTTTTCTTTTTTTTGAAAGCAGGATTTTTTGAGAGGACAGAAAAGCTCCCACAGTGGGATGGGACCCGAGGGGGTTGCCCTACACTCCAGCTTTCATTTGAACAGTATTTTAATCATATATCTCTTTTCATTCTTTTCTTTTAACTCGTGAGTATCATTATGTTTAAAGTGGGCTTCTAGATTTCATGTAGTTGGATCTTTTTTAAAACCCAATTTGATGATATCTGCCTTTTAGCTGGTATTTTTGACCATTCAAATGTAATACAGTTATTGATATGGTTGGGTTTAGTTCTACTATTTTGTTATTTGTGCTCTGTTTATTTCCTCTGCTTTTTTCCCCTTGTTTTTATTTTCCTGTCTTATTTGGGTTACTTGAATATTTAGCATTGTATTTTAAGCTCCTTATTTTTTAAACTGTGTCTGTTTGTGTAACTTTTTAAGTGATTAGTCTAGGGATTGCAATATGTATACTTATCTTTTCAAAGTTTACTGAAAATTATTATTTTACCACGGCAAGTGACTTGTAGAAACCCTATAGCCACATAAAACCCTTGTTCTTCTTTTTGATTTTGTAGTTTTTTTGGTATTACAGTTGCATTCCATAGAGCAATGCTTTAATTATGCATTTTCTTTTAATCATACTATTTTAAAGTCTGTAAGAGAAGAAAACAACCTATTATATTTACTTAGATACATTCTAAACAGATAGTTTCCAAAGTTTCATTTTTCCTTCTAGAATCATTTTTCTTCTGTCTTACCAACTTCCTTTAGCGTTTCTTTTTAAGACGTCTCCAGGTATGAATTCTCTTTGTTTTCCTTCACCTGAAAATGACACCCACTGCCTCCTTGGGGGGGGCCCTTCACTCGGCTCTTTTTCTGGTCTGGAAATGTCTTTATTTTGTATTTATCCCCGAAAGGTATTTTCTCTGGATGTAAAACTCTAGGTTGACAGTTCTGTCTTTCCAGCACTTTAAAATATTGTGCCGCTGTCTTCTGGTCTCTATGGTTTCTGATGAGAAATCTGCAGTCATTCAATTTGTTATTCCCTTATGCATCATGCGTTGTTTTTGACTACTTTAAACTATTTTTTTCTTGTCTGTGATTTTCAGTAATTTGATTATGATGTGTCGGTTATGGTTTTCTTTGAGATTATCCTCTCTCTAGGATTTATGGAGATCCTTGAATCCCTGATATTTTTCTTTTACCCAGTTTGAGAAGTATTAATCCATTATTTTATCAAATGTATATATTTGCACCAGTTTTGTTCTTTCAAGGATATGTTAGACCTTTTGATATTTTTGCCAGAGATCCTGAAACACTGTCAATTTTTCCTTTAAGCTTTTTATTTCTGTTGTTCAGATTGGATAATTTCTATTTATTTGTCTCAAGTTCACCAGTAGTTTCCTTTGTCATCTCCATTCTGCTAGAATTTGTTCAGTGAATTCTTTGTCTCAATTATTATGTTTTTAATTTAAAATTTCCACTTGGCTGTTCAGTGTAGCGTCTATTTTTTTGCTGCCAGTTTCTATCTTCTCATTCATGTTTGATAGTTTATTCTTACTTCTTGGAAGATGGATGTACTAACTGTTTTAAAGTCTTTGACAATCTAACGTCTGTGCCATCTTGAGAATTATGTCTGTTGATGGTCCTTTTGTTTTCAGGTTGACAATATTTTAGTGTTTTTTTGTATCTTAAATAATTTTTATTGTACCTTGGACAGTTTGAGTATTATGTTACAAGACTCTGAGTTCCTTTAAAACCCTCTGAAGAATGTTGATTTATGTTTGTTCGTTTGCTTCAGCAGTCAATGGACTCAGCTCGGTTCAGGCTGTAAGTCCTGACCCACCTTCTGTGGGCTGAAGCACCAAGGTCAGTGCAGATTGCAATGTCTTTGTGATGGTGTCCAATTTGTACCAAACGTGCGCTCTCCACAGTCTGGTCTGGAACCTGGGTGGGGGACTACACATAGTTCACACCTCAAAGCTTTTCCTATTCTACTTTGGGTCAGTCGCATCCATGCCACACAGATTCATGAGATTTCTTTCTGAGCATGCTCCTTGTGAGCTCTCTGATACCCACTGCCTCCCTGGGCCCCTTCTGCTGGGTCCTCTTTCTGGCCAGAATTTCCACTTCACCATGATGTTGCATGTCTCCCTCGCTTGGGTATGCTTCTGGGATGAAGCAGCAAGCCAGGGACTCCCGCCAATGCTGCCACTGTGAGGGTGCCACTTTGGTGTTGGGATTAGCCTTCGGAGAACAGTCAGTCGAGAAAAGATGACCATGGTCTTCTGACCATTGACAGGAAGTTTCTCTTGGCAGCACCTGCTGCCTAGTTCTGGAATTTGGGCTGCCCTGGTCTGACTTGAGAGAATAAGTGGAAATAAAATAGGAAATTCCCTGCTGTGCCAACTCCCTATGAATTTTGATTTCGTGCTCTAATCTGTCTGCTGTTACTTTCCATGGTTCTCAGATAAGTGCTTTATGCATTCTTTTTAGTGTCTTAGTTGTCGTTAGTGGGAGGGATGATGCGGTGTGCTGACTTTTTCCTGAGCAGAATTGGAAGCTTCTCATATTTCATCATTTAAAAAATTATCATATTTACCACCTGTGCTTTGACCCAAATGCATGAGCCAAATTCCTTTTCACAAATTGCTTTCAACCCAACAACACTCATGGACAAAGCGAAGGCACCCTTGCCCAATGACACTGCCTTGGTTCCTCTGTTTCCCTAAACTCGAAGCCAGATGCAGAGGCTTCTTCCTGGGGCATCCCCTGCCCAGCCTCACATGGTTCAGGCTGCCCTGTGCTGGCGATGCAGGGGCTGAGGTGAGACAGACTCTTGGGAATGCTCTGCACGCCAAGTGGGTTGCCCCCTGTACAGCCCTGCCTGATGTCTCATCTGTTGTCATGGCTTCAAACGGCATGACCATCTTTCTCCTCCTCCCTTTTGTGTCCTTTTCTGAGCAATGCTGCCTGAGTGCCGAGTAATGCCATGCTAACGGCTTCTTCCCTGCTCAGGACACCTCTGGAGGTGCAGGTGTTTGGCCTTGGGAATGGCAGAGTGCTTCCCAAACTCCCAAAGGGAGTAGCATCAGCCCTCAGAGAGGGAAGCTGAGCCAGGCCCCTAGGGGTTCGATTGCTAAGTGCTACCCTTTGTTCTCCCGCAGTGCATTGTCCGTGCCCAAAATGAGCAGCTCTGATTAGAGGGGGGATCTGAATCACCAGTCGGGCTGCCTTGGGAGCCCCTCTGGGTGTTGGACAGAGACGCTGATGAGGACTTCTCCAGGGAGGAGCCTTGTGTAGCTGCTGAGAGGGGATGGCCACTGGGTTTCCAGCCCTGGCTGGCACTCTCTCTTTCCTCTCCTCTCTCAGCTTCGGAAGACATGGCTTGGGGCCAGCTGTGGGACTTAGGGAGGTCCCTGGGTGGCCTCCAGGTTACATGAAGCAGCTGTGTGTCCTGGAGGCTGGGCTGGGGGAGCTTCAGAACCTCAGCCAACATCCAACTCAGTGGGTTTTTATCAGGCAACTGCACCCCACGTGACCCAAGTCCACCCTTCTGTCATTAGATTGATGCTAAGGCATCCATGACTGCCCGCTGGGGACCAGGTCCCATGCTAAGGCTCTGAAGACACACCTTCCATCTAGGAGCTGCACAAATATTCCTACAAGGAAATGCCACTGATGTCCTAGTCCTTTGGTCCTGGTTCCAGAGCCCGTAAAAGAAGAAGAACCTGTGGGAATCAAAACAGATGGCTGTTCCCCAGGACCCCACCACAGCAGGGCTGGAGTAAGGCCAGAGAACTGGCCTTTTAAGTATTCTCTGAATGGTCAGGTGTGGTGGTTCACACCAGTAGTCCCAGCATTTTGGGAGGCCGGCAGGAAAATTGCTTGTGCCTAGGAGGTCAAGGCCAGTCTGGGCAACATAGAAAGACCTCACCTTCATAAAAAATAAAAAAAATTAGCCAGGTGTGGTTGTACACCAGTAGTCCCAGCTACTTGGGAGGCTGACGCAGGAGTATTGCTTGAGCCTGGGAATTGGAGGCTGTGGTATGCCTCGATCATGCCACTACATTCCAGCCTCGGGGACAGAGTGTGACCCTGGGCATGGAGGATGCCACTGGCCCAGCCCAGGGTTTCGGTAGGGTGAGAATGTCCAGGAAGGAGCTGCCGATGAGCATGGGATTTCTTTTGGGGGAATAAAAATGTTCTGGAACTAGACAGTTGTGATGCTTGCATAAGTAATCCGGCAAGTATACTAAATGCCACTGAAAGGTGCCCTTTGAAAATTGAGTTTATTTAATAGTAAGGAAAAAAAAGCACCCAGGGCTCTGCACCTATGCCCCAAAGTGATTGCCAGAAGCTGTCCTTTCTTGGAAGCGTGCTGCTGTAACACAGACTCACGAAACGTATGTTGTCCAGTTCAGAAGGTAGCAGGCCGCCGCCAGCCGGAAAAGGTGGAACTGGCCATTGGTCAGTTACACGTGTTCAACAAGGGAGTCAGAATGCTGAAGAAATGTGGCTCTTTCCGCCACTAGGAAGACGCTCAGGCTCGCGGATGAGGACGCCGAGCCCAGCAGCCCCACAGAAGCTCACCTTTCGCCGCCTTTGCTCTTCCATGATTGAGTATGAACATCTGCTTTGGCTGGTCCATCTGAAAGTGGCCCGCAGCATGACTCTTCATCCCAGACACGCTTCTGCCTGGCCCCCTCAAAACAGCAACTTTCTTCCACATCCTCCTACCTAAGAAAATAAGCAGTAATTCCTCAGGCTCTAACAGGCCGTGCTCAGATCACCCCAGCTGCGCAAATGCATTTTTTAGGGCCCTTCCCACGGAGCAAGGATCCAGCCCAGGCTGGTGCATTTCACCTCGTGGTCTGTCTTTTCAGGGTCTTCTGCTCTCACCTTCTTTTTTATGACCTGGACTTTCTGAGGTGCCCAGGCCAGGTCTGCTGGTTAATGAGGTCTGTGAAGAAAGTTCCTGGTGTGCCCCACACTTCTTATCTGCACCTTCATGCTGCTCCTGGGACCTTGTGGACTGAAGTCCTTTCGCCAGTGGGCCTGAGGACCCCCGAGGGCCTCAGTGCTGCCGGTCCAAAGCATGCACCTGCTTGGTTGGAGCCCTGAGGGGGTGGCAGAGCGGGCGAGGAACTTTCCCTTTTATTTCTCCCTCCCCTATCCTGCCCCTCCCCCTCCCTGCCCCTCCCCCCTCCTCCTCCTCCCACCCCCCCTTCCTCCTTCTTCCTCCTCCTGGCCCTGCCTTCCCTTCTTCCCTCCCCCATCCTCTCTTGGCTCTTCTGCTCCCAGTCACCCCCAAAGCCTGACGCTCCACCATTTTCTCTGCAAGGGAGCCAGGTCCTGCGTATTCCTGGGGCCTCAGCTCGGACTGCGTTGTTGGTGGTGAAGATCTACTTGGAGGACGTTTCTGAGGACGCTGGCTTAGCTCAGGTCGGCTCTGTCCTTGCTGGCTGCAGGGCAGGACATCCAAAAGGACAGGTCAGTGAGGCTCTGCACCCGACGCCCCACAGCCCTCCCGGACTCCGCCTCTTCTCCGGCCCCCATGATCCGCCAAGGAGAGACCTGGTTTTCCGGGGCAGTCCGTTGGTGGCCCCTGCTGAGCCCTTTTAAAAATTCCTTCTCGATCCTCTGTGGGTCCTTTGCAGTTTCCCTTTGTACTGGAGAAGCTGCAGGTGTTTGCCTTGGCCTTGCCGCAGAGGCATCTTTGCTTAGTCAGGGGAGGCCCACCTGCGTGCTCGGAGCATGGCTGGAGCGAATCAGTGTTACCTTGCAAAGAAGCTGCTTCCAGTGTCTGCATGGTATACTGAGCTCGGTCTTCTCTTTCAGAATGGGGTTTCCTGATGGATGAGGGGCACCTGGGTAGGCAAACTGACGGCATCCTGCCTCTGCGGGCATCGTTTCTCCACGACGGCTGTGTGCCTCCGCCTGGGGCATGCAGGTGACACACTCCCCAGCTCCGCCCTTCCGTTCCTGCTCACCCTGCATCCACCTTCCTGTGCCCCTTTTCTGAAGCGCGTGTGGCCTCTTAGCACACCGGGTTGTCCCCCCTGTACTGGGCTTGTCCTCAGCCCTGCCACTGCCTTGTCCTTTCACCAGTGGGTCCGAGGACCCCGAGGGCCTCAGCAGTGCCCACCCTGGGGCAAGTGTGCGATGAGCATGTGAGAACCGCACCTGGGTTTCCTTGAGTTGAGGATGGTAGTACTGAAGCGTAGCTTACAAGGAGGCAGTTTTACAGTTGTTCTTCCTTTATGGCAAGTCAGCCTGGATTTCCACTTAGGGCAGAAATACGAGCCCAGGGGAAACAGAACAATATTATCGAATTCTCCCTGAATCCCATTCTTTCTAAGAGGCTGGAAGCCTGCGTCTGCTCTCCCTGTTTTGAGAGAGAGTAGCAAGAGTTTGAGAGACACACATGGAGACCGGCTCCTGGAGGAGGCAGAAGGAGGGAAGACAAGAAGGGAATTGGCGGCGCTCTTGGGGAGTGAGTCAGGGTTTCCCAGAGCCATGTCCGTGTCCCGCCTGGAATCTGTGTCCACACCCCAGGAATACAGCCCGAGGGCGACAGGGCAGACAGCCTTGTGTGCTGTTGCAGCCTCAGGAGGGCCTAAGGGCAGCATCCCCCGCCAGCTGGGCTCCTGCCTCTTGCTGGTGCTGAAACTCTGGTGTCTAAGTGGACTTGGGGGTCTGAGTTCAGCCCCGCCATCAGCCGGGTTTCTGAGAGCCGTCCCTGGTGTGCTGGGCTCGTGGCACCCCGGGAGGACCCTGGGCGAGTAAGCCGGCCACCCTAGCAGCAGCAGTGGTTGCGTTTAGGGGACTGGGGCCCAGGACCTGCTGACACCCATCCCACCCTCACCCGCAGCCCAATAGCTCTCAGCTGCCTGTTCTTGATTGCTTGTTTGTTTGAAGGTGACCCTAGTTAAAACTCTAGTGCGCAGCCGGGCTCAGTGGCTCAGCCTGTAATCCCGCGGCTTTGGGAGGCCGAGGTGAGTGGATTGCCTGAGCCCGCGGGTTCGAGACCCGCCTGGGCAAGCGAGACCTCATCTCTACAATAAATCAAAAAATTAGCTGGGCGTGGTAGCGCGCGCCTGTAGTTCCAGCTACTTGGAAGGCTGAGGCGGAAG
>CAUYQG010073009.1:0-24476 GCA_963574415.1 Tarsius wallacei | reverse complement strand
GGCTGAGGTGAGTGGATTGCCTGAGCCCGCGGGTTCGAGACCCGCCTGGGCAGGCGAAACCTCATCTCTACAATAAATCAAAAAAATTAGCCGGGCGTGGTAGCGCACGCCTGTAGTTCTGGCTACTCGGAAGGCTGAGGCGGAAGGATCGCCAGAGCCCAGCAGGTCGAGGCTGCGGTGGCCGGGAGCGGCCACTGCACTCCAGTCTGGGCGACGGAGTGAGACGCCAACTCCAAAAAAAAAAAAGAGTATATAGCTTAAAAAGTTGTGGTAGCAACTAATGGAAAACACAATGGTGATCATCACTCACTCCTTCAAGCGGCCCAAGGAAGAGGAATGAGGGAATAGTCAAGTGTAGGCACAATGGGGCCTGACTCTCTATGTTTCCGGTGTCTAGGAGATGGTGTGGGGTGCCAGGGACAGGGGAAAGAATGGGGGAGGACAAGTGGCTCTTCCGTCAGCCACAGAGAAAGTGCCACAGCTGATCCAGGAGCAACACTTGCCCTGAATGGACGGAACCGCATATACCAAAAAGCGTCTCCTGGGGAATTTCTAAGAGAAAGACTGCTAACACATAACCCAGATTTAGACAGAATAAAGAGCTCCCCCACAGGGACAGTGGGCCTATTAGTACAAAGCGTCCTCCTCTGGGGAAGTGAAATCTCTGCTCCTTCTCACAGGAGAGCAAGCCTCCCAAGAGAGGCCATGGCACCGGCACAGTCAGCAAAACCGGCGAGCCTGGCACCCACTCCAGACCAGGAGGAAGGCATTGAGGAGTAGGACCTTAGAACTTGATTCTCGTAGCCAGAGGGAGAGAAACCCCAACGCATTCACTCAGTCAGTACCCTTTTATCCAGACTGGAATATTCAGTCATGTAATATTTTCATCTTTGGAGCAGGTGGTTTGATATGCAAATAATGTAACAAGTGTCATAGCTGTATCCTAGCAGTAGCTACTTTGCAAACGTTACCATGGCACCAATTCAACAGTGTTCTTAGAAGAGGCCACACCTCGCAAGCTCTTTCCAACTTGGAACGGCAAAGTTCAAGTGAATTCACAGACACAAACTGCGAAAGCGTCTTGAGCCCATACATATATATATGGTGAATCTTTACAGCATCATTGCCCTCTGAAGCTACTGGAACCAGGGCATGGGACATAAAGGAGAAAAAGAGAAAGGAAAGGAAACGAATCATCTCTCATAACACCTGGAATGCGATCCAAGTCTGGAGACAGAATGACGGTAATTATAACTGCTAACATTTGTTTTTAGCGGCTAACAGATTGTGCACAGATTGCGACTCCATCCCCAATTACTCCAGTGCAAACTGTGCTTTAACAACAGTACTCCCTAAATCCTAGCAGAGTGAAATGAGAGCAGATCGCCCTTATGGCGTGGTTCATTTGTGCTAAACTGTGGAAAGCTGTCCTCCCAAGGCCCCAGTCCAGGGGCCACTCACAGCCGGATGAGAGAGAGCCCCCACCACCACCATAGCTGGGTTCCCTCAGGCTGGCTTCTACACATCTCTGGCACTCACTGCCAGCAGATCTGCTCTCCAGAGCACGACATGTATCTCCCAAGTACAGACAGAGTGGAAGGAAAAGGACTAAATAGTTGGGACACAGGCTGCTGGGGAGGCAAATCTTAACCAACCTGGCTTGGGACCCCATCAGGTAGGTCCTGGGCTAAAGAGGGCCCGCCTCCACCTGGTTAGGGGGAGTTAACTAGAAAAGTTAACTAGATGAGATAGTCTGTGACCAAAGGCAAATGGATGCAATAAACCATGAATTCTTTAAGAGTTCAAAGGGGGCAAGAGTTCTTTCCTGCTTCCTCTTCAGATGAGGATGATCAAAGAACAAGCTCAGAACGGCCTTTTGGGAAACGGAATACTTCACCAACAGTTGGGAACCACAGCTGGTTGCCACTGAAAGCCACCAGCAAGGAGAAGACTACAGAGCTCCCCACTACACCTTGTATCAAGGCCACTATTCCCCAAGAGCTCTTTAAATAGCCATAGGAGAAGGAGGTACAAAGGAAGGAATGCTTGGAAAAGTAATTGGTAACTTCTGTTTTGCTGTCTTCGTCTAAAAAGACATGAAAACCTTTGTTTCCCAAAAGGGTAATTATGACACCATTATATACAGTTAATGCCATACACACAGCCACCTTAAAATAATAAAGAGCCAGGCCCGTGGCTCACCCCTGTAAATTCCAGCACTTTGGGAAGTCAAGGTGGGAAGATCACTTGAGCCCAAAAGTTCAAGACTAGCCTGAGCAACGTGACAAGATCTTGTCTCTAAAAAAAAATTAGCTGGGCATGGTGTTGCACACCTGTAGTCCCCGCTACTAGGAAGGCTGAGTCGGAAGGATCACCTGAGCCCAGCAGATCGAGGCTTCGGTGGTTGTGAACATGCCATTGCCCTCCATCCTGGGCAACAGGTAAGACTATGACCCAAAAAAAAAAAAACCTTCAAATTATTGCCAATGATTTTAGTAAATAGCTGATTTTAAATGCAAGCATATTCAAAACCTCTCTGCATATGAAATACTACCATATTCAGAGAAGAGAGATCATGATCAAGATGCAAAATCCTGGCTTATTTGGGGGGTCTTTCGCGAACAGGAATAGATAGCCCTGGGATTTGTATTTTATTACTAAAAGTTAATATTTATTGAGTCCTCATTCTGTGGCAGGCACACAGTAAAGCATTTTATATGCATTTTATCATTCAATCCTCATGACAATCACATGAGGTAAGTACTACTGTGTTCATTTTACAGACAATGAAACTGTGGCTCTCATCTGTTAAAAAAAACTTGCCAGGAGTCACTCAACCAGTAGTTGGCAGAACCCAAATTTGAAACAAGATAGTCTGTTTCTAGAACTCGCATTGTTAACCCATTGGCTCTACTGATTCCGAATCTCTGAAACAGGTGAAGTTGAACCATGTTTTTTTCTGTTGTCTCCTCCCTATGCTCCAGGTCTCTCAATAAGAAAAAAATGAATCCTGAACTTTCTAATCTAGGCATCTATATCACTATCTTTATTGTTTTCCCTCCTCTAAAGAAAGGTATAACTTAATAAATTGATGCATTGTCATCCATTTTTCCTGCTTTTATACATGATTTATCTTCCTTGTTTAGGTTTGCCACTAGAAGATAATAAAACTAGTCATGGAGCCCTTATACGAAGAATACCTAGCAAATCGTGGAACAATCGTCAAACCTTATTACTGGCTAAGCTTCTCTCTAGATTGCTCGAGCTGTCCGTACCATATCCGAACAGGTGAAGAAGCAAGAGTTTCCTACACAGAATTTTATCAGCTTTTTGGATTTCCTCATGGGCCAACACATCCTCAAACAAAACACCTGACATTTTATGAACTTAAAACTTCTGCTGGTAGCCTGGTACAGAAGGGCCACGCGAGCAGTTGCACAGGGAATCACATCCATCCAGAGTCGATGCTGTTTGAGACAAACGGCTATCTCGACTCAGCCATATACAATAACGACAGCATCAGGCATGTCATTCTTTATTCTAACTACTCCCCTTGTAATGAAGCTAACAACTGCTGTGTAAGCAGGATGTACAATTTCCTCCTCATGTATCCATATCTCACTCTCAGTATTTACTTTTCTCAGCTCTATCACACTGAGCCTGAATTCCCTGCCTCAGCCTGGAACCACGAAGCACTTCGGAGCCTGGCCAGCCTGTGGCCACAGGTCACTTTGAGTCCCATAAGTGGTGGGATTTGGCATGCTCTCCTCAGCAACTTTGTCAGTGGTGTCTCAGGTGCAACTGCTTTTCAGCCCATTTTAACTGGGAGAGCACTGGCTGACAGGCACAATGCACATAAAATCAATGCCATAACAGGGGTAAAACCACACTTCACCAATGTCCTTTCCCAGACAAAAGAGAATCAGAACATAAAGGCTCAGGCGGTGTTAGACAGCTACCCCTTAAATGGTGTATTTCCCAGACAGTCCTTTCAAACGATGAGTGAACAAATGCCACCCAACCTAGCACCAGACCTCAGGGTTCCTGTTGTTTTTGTGCTAGTGCCTTACAGAGAACTACCACCAATCCATGTGAGTCAAAACCCAAATAAACCCAGGAATGTCATAAGGCACTTAAATGTGCCTCAAATGTCATTCCAGGAAGTCAAGGACCTCAGAAGGCCTCCCATTCGAAGGTCAGTGGAGACAGTGGAAATCACAGAACAGTTTGAAAGTGACAAAGAGGTAGATAAAAAGAAGAAGAACAAGAAGAAAGGGAAAAAATAAAATCTACATTCCTACAGCATAAACCCAAACAATTACCAGAGTCCCTATTAAATTGGCAACAAAAACCTGGAAACTTTCTCTCTTAGGTCTGATCCAATATGGAGATAAACTGATACACTAAAAGCAAAACATAAAATATTTACTGTTTCAACTATTATAAAGCTGTGCTATTTTTAACATACTCCAAAATGTTTCCATAAGCAATGTGATCTCTCTCCTATATATTGAAAGTGACAGTATCAGATGGAGCCATTAGTACCCTGCTAATGCAGAAAAGGAATGTCATTATTCTGATCTATCCACATCATCTTTCCAGTACAAAAGTCCAAGGACTAAATAGCTTCCTAAATTGGTTTCAGGGGAAAAAAATCCTATAAAATTGGAAAAAGCCAAAAGTTACTGACATTAAGTGCTGTTTGCAAAAGCAAACCAGTGATTTTCCATTAATTGTTAATCATGGACAGAAGATTTTCGGCAGCCCATCTTTTCTAAAGTGATTCAAAATAGTTTTGTGTGGGAAAAGCTCTTCTGCTGATTACATACAGCTACAAAAATTGATTTTTGAAACTTAGCCACCTGCTCAGTTTGATGTTTCCCGGCTCATATCTCTCTCTTCTGAGCAGATGACAGAGGCAGGATGATCCGTGAGACTCTCCGAAGACTCCTCCACCCATACCATATGACATCCCAGTCACTCTTCCTGGCTTCCAAGGCTCCTCCTTTACTAGTGCCTTGTCTCACTAGCAAGATTTAAGTGTCTATGGGTCAAGCACTGTCTCTCCCCCTTGTTAGCTTTTCCCTTAGGATCTGACACAGTATCCTGCAAAAAGTGGGCAGCCAGGCTGAATCTACAGCTCAATACTTCACCAATCACTACTTCTGCCATTCCTCCCCCACCCCAGCCAAGCACGCTCAACCATCCTGCAGTGGCATCTTTCTTTTTGTTAGTGGCATCTTTCTTCCATTACCTTTCCTTATTTCAAATACATGCACAATGTGTATGTTCTACTTCCTTTTATTCTGACCCCTTCTTTTTCACCAGCGAATATCTGTACCTTCTCTTAACATTTTCAAAACACACTTCTTCCAGGAAGAGCCCCTTGACAAACCGTCTGAGTACTTAAATGAAACACTTTGCTCACCTTAATTAAATCACTTTTGCTGCCTCATTTCCTTCTTGGAAGTATGTAAAGAAACACGACAAGAAAATGTACATTTGTAAGTTGCTATTAAATTTTTTCTTAGTATATATAAAAAGTAATCTGGAAATCACAGAACAGTTTGAAAGTAACAAAGAGGTAGACGAAAAGAAGAAGAACAAGCTAAGAAGAGAGCTTGCCATTTCTTAAAACATAATATGCCAAGAAAGAGGAGAAGGAGCTGGAGGAGGAAGAGGGGAAGGAGGAGGAGGGAGGAGAAAGGGAGGAAAATGTTTTAGAAATAGGAATTAGTACTGTGATTAAAATAAACATGAACAAAATTTTTAAAAGAAATTTCTATTGTTAGCCTGCAAATGTTAATGACATTATTGAAATATAATTTTATTGTGGGTATATGGTGATTATTAATTAAAGAAGTACTTGAGGTTTATTATTAGATTATGAAATCATATGTCCTGAAATCATACGTCCACGATTTGGGATAATGTGTTTAAAAGACTCTCAACATTACAAATCCAGTACCTCTGATCATTATTAAAGCAGATCCAATTTGTTGCCATGAAATCTCTCTCCAAAATGTACAACATGAATCAAGGTGCAATTAGAAATATGGTCTGAAATCTTTGATGAACTTGTATTTCAAATGTGAACCTGGATATCAATGGTACATAACAAAAGAAGTTGCCAGAACTATAGGAAAGATAAGTACCTTTGACAGTTAAATTGCTATGCTGAATAGGTAACACTGGGGCTAGGAAGAAGGTTACTGACAGATCATAAGTCCAGGCCAATACAGGCAAGCCTTAGACAAAAGACTGTAAAAGGAGGATAAAGATAGATGGTCCAAAGCAAGTCATCTGTTTCCTCACCCATAAGACAAGAAATATGTGCTAGTTCATCTTTAAGGCTCCTTTCAGTTCCATCGGCTGTAAAAAGGCACACAGAAAAGCAACAGTTCCAGGGAGTGAGATCGTACAGTGCAGTGACTGGGTCTCCCTGTTCACTCGGCAATGGATTCTTGGTCAGTCAGGCTGGCCCAGGGACTAAGGGAGAGAAGTTGGGATGCTCCAACCCTCTTCAGCAAAACTAGCAATGGTGATATTAAAGAACATCACTGCCACCACACATATAGAAATTCCAAGTAAGGAAAACAGAAGTTAATTGAAGCAGCTAGTAATATAGTGACCCGGAAAGGCATCAGGGTATATCCCAAGAAAACAATGAGGGAGCAGGAAGGAACACATTACTTAGGTGAATCCACCAAGGCCCAGAGTTTGGGTCTCAGCTTTGCAGGCTCAAATTCCTAGTCAGTCAGTACAGTAATAATGGACATATCCATCAGAAGCAGATTGGATTAACAGAGATCTCAAGATTGATGTGTAAAGACAAAAGGTGAATGTATGGATTTCCAGTGAGGCTTTTGACTGGATATGCAAGCAGATATTCAAGTCATCCAGTCTTTACAGGCTCCCCACATAGATAAGCTATTTGGAAAGCAAAATTATAATCAGATGTTCGTTTTGTGAATTAGAGGAGTTCATTACCTGATTCAAATGTTTAGTGCTATCAGACTCTGCTTTTGTTGTGGTGACTGACATAGCTACTTGGGATAGAATTGGCAGGTAGATATGTACAAGTCCCTGGACAGTGTTTGGGAGGGCCCAGACTGTAAAAGACAGCACAAACCTCTATAACTAACATTGATACTCTGTTTCATCAAGCTCCAATCTAATCCTGCTGACCTGAGAACAAATCCTATCTCTTTAAACTACTGTTATGTATCTTTTTTTATTGTTAGTGCATACAGTCCAAAAAGTTTAACTCACAGAATGGAATCCTATTCATCTGGTTTCCAAGGGTTTTTAGGAAAGTCACATGGTAACCCATACCAACTAAAAATAATATTATTTGGCTGGGTGCAGTGGCTCACGCCTGTAATCTCAGTATTTTGGGAGGCCAAGGTGGGAGTATCACTTTAGACCAAAAGTGCAAGACCAGCCTGGGCAACATAGTGAGACTGTCTCTACCAAAAAAATCAGTAAAATATTAGCCAGGTGTAGCAGCACATGCCAGCAGTCCCAGCTAGTAGTGGGAGGCTGAAGCAAGAGGATCACTTGAGTCCAGAAGGTTGAAACTGCAGTGAGCTATGACTGCACCACTGCACTCCATCCTGGGCAACAGAGTGAGACCCTGTCTCTAAAAATAATAGTAATAATAATATTACTAACATTTGGTCACAGCTATATGGCAAGCACTTGTCTAAGCATTAATGTATTAATTCATTTAATTCTTCCAGTAGTCCTATGAGGTAGGTATTATTATAATACCTATTTTACAAATAAGGAAATTGTGGCACAAAGAATTTAAGTAACGTCCAAGTAGTAAAGGCTGAGCTGAGAGTCAAACTCAGGAAGTCTAGCTCCAGAATCTGTGTTTTTAAGCCTTATGTCTCAATGCCTTACTAAATAATAAGCATGCAGATTCACAACAAAGCCTGGCAAAATCAATCTACATTTAGCACCTGTACTATGACTTTTCTTAATTCTGGTCAAAATACAGTACCAATGGGCATCCTCTAGACTATGGAAGCCAGGTAGACTGGGTGAACTACAGCAAAGAACTGAAGTAGGTTCCAGATCCCAGAAGTTTGGCTCTCAACCCACCCCTACTCCCTGTTACCCAGGACCTCAAACCAAACATAAATCCTGAAATTATCTCATCTTAGGTGGACCTGACTCTCAGGGAGGTATTAAATCTGGGATCTGAGGCAATGGAACATTGCAGTATTGCTTTATTTAGTTAAAACGGAGTGGAACTGGTTCCTCAAAAAATTAGAAAGAATATTAACATATTCCACTTCTGGGTATAAAAAAACAGGGTCTCAAAAGAGATATTTGTATACCCATGTTTATAGCAGTATTATTCACAATAGCCAAAAGGTGGAACCAAACCAAGTGTCCATCGAAAGATGAATGAATATACAAATGTGGCATATACATACAATGGAAGACAATCAGCCTTAAAAGAAAATTTTGACACAAGCCACAGCATGGATGAGCCTAAGGAACATTATGTTAAGTGAAATAAGGTAGGTATAAATAGACAAATACCTCTTGATTCCACTTATATGAGGTACCCAGGTAGTCAAATACATAGAAAGTAATATGGTGGTTGCCAGAGGCTGCGGAAGTGGGAGGGACAGGGAGTTAGTTTTAGTGGGTATAGACTTTCAGTTTTGTAAGATAAAAAGAGATCTGGAGAGGAATGTCGTTAATGGCTATACAACACTGTGAATGTGCTTAACTGTATACTTAGAAATTATAAATAAGAAAAGATGGTACATTTTATGTTATATGTGTTTTACCATGTTTTTAAATGGAATTACTAGTTGACACCTACTGATCTCTCTAAATATCAAAAAAAGTGACATTTTGTGTCACACTAAGTATAGGACACAGGCTCTATGCTAGTCTCAAAATACTAAGATAAGGTGAGAAAAGTTCACAGGAATATCTGAAAAACAAACAAATATTTTTTTTTAAATCATTATAATAAGTTGGGTTTTTTTAGGTTATAAAAAGTTTATTTAGAAGGTAAATTAGAGGAAAAGGGTGGATCCATCTCTTCAAGATTGAAGAGGGAGCTGAGCACTGAAGAAATGTTTGGCCACAATAAGTTTTTTTTTGGGTCACAATTTATAGCTCATTTCAAGCTATTATGTAAGTTTATTTAGACTCTTGATACTTGGTTATATTCTTATTTTTAGAAAAAATGAAGTATTATAGTTGGGAATAATGAGAAAGACTTACTGAAATTAGAGTGTGATTAAAAGCACAAGCCTCAGAATCTAACAGACCTAGTTGCCATATCAGTCTGCTACTTGCTAAGTAAATATCATTGGCAAAAATACAAAATCTCTCCGAGTGTTAGTTTACTCATTCATAAAATGGAAGCACTAATTCCTAGGCCCTGGAGCTACTCTGGGGATTGAATAATGTAAGTGAACAGCATATTTACCAAGTTTCTGACACACAATTAACGCTCACTAAGTGATTACTATTATTAGTAAAATATTAACAGGATAAGAATAAACAGTAGGAAATAATAGGGATTGCAGGATCTTTCAAATTTTATCAAGACTATGAGTCTGAGGTAGTTTACATCTCATTTTCTATAGGAAATAAAGCTATGTTACTAGAATTTGTGACAATCAAGTTGGGAAAGAAAACGCTGATTTCAATATTTCACTTAAATAGTTAATAGCAGCAATGAGAAAAGTAAAATGTCCAAAGTCATAAAATAATTAAAATATTTTGTGCAACTTATTGCCAATAAATTTGCAATCTAGATGAGATGCATGATTTTCTAGGAACATATAAATTCTAAAATTGTCTCAAGAAGAGAAAGACAACCAAACAAATCAATAACCACAGAAAATAAAGATTATCAAAGATTTACCTCTAAAGACATCAGTAAGCCTAGATAATTTTGGAGCACAATTCTATGACTTTTAAAGAACCAATAGCCTTGTTATTTTCAAACTATTCCAAAGCATAGAAAAAAGGTAGAACTTTTCTAAATTCATCTACAAAGGTAGGCTAACCCTAATATCAAAACTAGATAAAATAGCACTAAGAAATAAAACTAGGGATCAAACTTCCTTAAACATATACATTCTGAAACCATGTAAACAAAACACAAACTAATCAAATCCAGTCAGTAATTAAGATATAACATTTCATCACCAAATAAGACTTTATTCTAGTTCCAGCTACTTGGAAAGCTGAGGTGGAAGTATTACCTGAGCCCAGAAGGTCAAGGCTGTGGTGGCTGTGAGCGTACCACTGCACTCCAGCCTGGGCGACTGAGTGAGACCCCAACTCAAAAAAAAAAAAAAGAAAGGGTTTATTCTAGAAATGTAAGAATGTTTCAGTGCAAAAAAAAAAAACATAAATATATTCATTAAACTCATACACTGAAAAATCAGAAACTATATGATTTATATCATTAGATTCAATAAAAAGCATTTAACAACTTCAGCAGTCATTTCAAGAGGTTGCAAAGCTAAAGTAAATATCAACTGGTGAAACACTAAAGACATTTTCATTAAAAACAGGAAGAAAGCAGGAACGCCTAATATCACCAAATTTTTCAATACTCTTCAAGATTTTAGCTAAAGCAATAAGATAAGAAAAATAAATGACAAAAATATTGGAAAAAAAGGTAAATTATCATTACCTCAAATATTATTGTATAGTGCAACAAGAGACGCAACCCTAACACATCTGATACCAGTGATCCCAATGAAAGGAAAGAATATAGAACAAGTATGTTGTAAAATCCATAGCTTCCCTTTATAAGTCATTTAACAATCAAATGGAAAAAGGTCTCATTCACAATGTTTAAAAAGATATTCTTTTGTTTGGCACTAAATGTTTCCTCCTGAGACAAGAGTACAGACATATAATTTTTTAAATATTTGAAGTACCAACATGTTAGTTAAAGATTTGTGAAAGTTGGATACCAGAACGAAATCACTTTTTGTCAGGCCCAAATAACTAAAATGGGGAAAGCATGAAGGAGGAGGGCTCAAGCTTTCAAGGCTAAAATAAAGACTGTCTCAAAGACTTTCCAAAATAATCCTATTAGAAATTCCTTAGGACTGTGGCACTTCAGGTAAGAAGCTCTCGAAAAAACACCTGCCCAGTAACAGCATCTCCACCACCAAACTGATGACAATTCTAGCTTGGAGTCTCTGAAACCAATGAACTCTGTCTCTAAACAGCTTATGTGAACTTCTCCTTTTGCCAATAAAAGTTTCCCTTTACCCTCCCCTCTTCAGTTGCCTATGTGGCTTGACATAGCTGTGCATCTCAGGCTATAATCCACTTTTCCAATTTCTGAATAAAGTCAACATATTTGGAGGTTTTTGTTTTTGTTTTTTTTTTTTGGTTGTCAGATTCCATGGTAAAATAGTTCACCCTATCTACTCTACTTTTGTGTGTAATCCTAAAATCATGTAAAGCTAAAACTGATCACACAGAAAAAAACTTGAAGTTTTAAGGGTGGTTTCAACACAGAACCAATTGATTCAGATTTTAGTAGGAACATTAAATCATAAGATAGACTACAGACAACATGTTAAAATTTTTGTATAATATAGTAATTATGTTGCTAGAGAATAGTGGTATTAAACCACTATTACTAAAACTCATTTATATTCATAATACACATTTTACATATTTGTTTAACACCAAGTTCACTTCTACTTCAAATAGTAAAAACAATAGTACCATGCTGCGGAATTCAATGTCTTGGTATTTTTTTAAGTATTTAGTGGCAAATTTGGAGGAAAAAATTACATAGTAGGTAGAATGCTTGGTTTAAAATATCTGAAATAACCTATTAAATTCAGAAATTTAATAATTTTATTAAAGTCCCTTCTACTAAAAAGAATCTTTGCTCTTTGCATTATCACAGAAATAAGAGGGGGCTACATACACAGCATTAACCTTGAGAAAATTCAGATTCAATCTTGCTTTAGTATTGAACCAATACTAAATAAATAAAATGTCTTAAAATCTTATAGGTTTTTTATATGGGGGTAAGTACTCATTTGAAAAATTAAAATAAACAATAATATTACCTAAGATGAATTAAGCATCATGGTTAATGTTAAAAATTTAGAATTTGCAAGGAAGTGCAATAATGTGTATTTTCTAATTAAAAGATAATTAAGGACAGATTTCTTCACGTCCACAAAAACATTTCCCTAAATCCTTATAAAGATTTAACCAGTTGATGGGGTAGAGAGGTGACTTTTCCATGTCCATTAATAAATAATCTCTAAATATTAGTCCAAAATTAGCTTGTCAGATCATTAATGAATTGAATAGAAACATATTGAGTTCCTATTTTATTCTAGGCATTTAGATCTTTGTGAGACAATAAAAAAGACTACATTGAAAAAGGACATTTTTCACATCTCAAATGTAATATGCATTATCTGGCTGGTAATTACATTTAACACACTCAATGCATACAGCAAAATTTTGAACAATCAAAACAATTATACTCTTGAGCAATAAATTATTTAAATTCTTCTCACTATTCCCTTAAGTTGATTTCTGCCCTGGATTTTTTCCCCCAGTTCTAAAATAAGAAAACAAAAACATTTCCTAAATAAGACAATATAAAAGAATAGAAATGCAAGATAAGGAATGTATTAGCTCTTGAATTCTTGTTTCTATTTGCTCTCAGTAGTGCTTCTAATGTTCAATTTTCTCTTCAAAGAAAATCTTGATTTAAAAGAACAAAAAGTACAATCAACATTAACATCTAATGAAGTATACTGATCAGCATCCACTAAAGTTAGCAAAAATTGAAACTGAAAAAAAAATAAAACAAATCTTTATTCTAAGTTATATAATGCCATTCAACATAGTAATGATTTTATACTTTGGTATAGGGCCTTTTAAAAATAAATATTACCAACCAAGGTAAAAAAATTTTCCTTTGCTATCTTAAGACAGTCCTAGGAGAGTTTTTGCCAGTGTGTCTGTTCATGACTTGAAACTTAAATGCTAATTTAAAGCAATGTTACTGCTATCACCTAAATAATATATCTTATAGAAGTGTGATTTAGTTGGGAAAAGAAAAATTCTACATTGCTTCTTCCCAAGAAAAAAAGATGCATTCCATTCTTGAAGTCTGTCTCTCTCTGTATCTGTCCGTCTGTCTGTCTCTCTCTCTCTCTTTTTATATATGTACATATATACACTGCATAGATATATATAACACATATGTATGTATTTTTTCAAACTTAAAGGAGTAAAACTGAACATATGTATTTATATGTACTGTATATAGTCAACAAAGGTTTGATTTTGAGATTTCCCTTCCTCTTCTGATTCATTATTCTCAGTGTGACTCTCAGACTGTGCTGTCTCAAATTTCATTCATTCATCAAGCAAGTATTGAGTACCTTCTGCATGCTTAACTTTACGTCAGATGGAAGGAAGATCCCAAATAAATATAAGACTGTCTCTGCCCTTCAGAATCCTTCTATCTCTTCCAGGAACAAGATAAAATATGTTAAGTAATTTATGAGACTAGTGCCAAAACCAATGGTACAAGTAACATGTATTTTACATTTACGCAGAATTCAAGAGCTTGAAAACACTTTCAGGTACTTAATCCTTAGAACAATCTTGTGAAGTATTATTAGCCGTTTTTCACGATAAGAAACCTGAGGTTCAGAATTTTATGTGACATGCCTCAATCAAGAGTTCAAGAGTCAAGACTTAAATCCGAGTTTTCTGATTCTAAATCCAGTGGTCCTTTCAATACAGCATGGAAACCAAGGATTGAGGTACTCAATAGGGCAACAGCAGGCCTTCTGCTAGAGGTCCATCTAAACTGGACCCTCACCTGAGCAGTGTCCAGCCAAATGTCCAAATTAATTTAATTCTGCAAATTTGTACTTCAGTGTCATACACAGAGCACAACTACCATTTCCTTAATCTTATTGCCTTTACTTCCCACATCCAAGAAATGGGTGCTGAACATAATAAAAATCTGGCCTAGCAAAATCATATAAATCTTAAATCATAAATATGAATCTTAAAGTCTTGTTTCTACTAATCTGTAACACATTGTTTTCCCCTCACCACTGGAGAGCCTAACCCACCCCCCACCCTTTTCTAGCATTCTTGCTCCAACAGTCACTTATTTTAAGATGTCAAGGACTGATCCTATCCCAAATTCTACAAGTTCACCCCAGTTTCGCCACCCGACTGCAGCCCCTACCCGGTCACCCTCCCCTCCCTCCCAGTGTATAGATACCGAGTTCAGGCTCTGCAGGTCCCGTCGCGATGCTGTCACACAGCGCTGACAGATAAGAAATGACCTTTCGAGTCCGTCCTTGGGGACCTCCCGCTGGCCGCGTAGCGTGGTTCCAACCCCGGGAATCCGGCTCCCGGCTCGGGAACACGGCCCCCGGCAGCGCGCAGTCCGAAGCGACGTCTCGAGCAATTAGAACGAGGCTGGGCGCCCGGGTGTGCATCACTCCGCCCCATACTCCGGCCAACTGCAGGGGACTCGGTCGGGCAGCCAGTCCATCCCACCCCGCAGCCAAGTCCCGGCCGGACCTTACGCAGGACCCCAATGACAGGTCGTCGGCGGCGGCAGCAAAAGCCAAGGCCAGCCGCCGCTGGAGCCCATCGCAGCCAACCTCAGACCCCCTAGACTGGACCGCAGAAAAGCGTTTCCATGGGAACCCCTGGGGATCACGTGACGCACTTGGGCGGCCAATCGCCGCCTGCCTCTGCCCGCGGTCCCGCTTTCTTCCCGCCCCCCGCCCCCGCCTCCTTCGCCCGGCCCCGCCCCTTTCCTGCGCAGACTCCGCGCCTGCGCGCTGCGTCCCGCGCGCTCCCTCCCGCGCGCGCCCTCGGGGGAAGAGCGGGGGCAGCGTGGGAGGCTCCCGGCGAGCGCGAACCTGAGGAGGAAGAAGCGGGGCGGCGCGCAGGCCCAGAACCGCTGGAGCCGCGGAGGCCGGCGACGCCCCAGAGCGGAAGAGGGAAGTGAGTCGGGTGCCGGGCGGCGGGCTTCTGCTGGGCTGGGCTTGCAGAGGCCGAAGGCAGCACCTGGAAGAGGCCTCGCCGCTCCTCCGGCTCCGGGATGTCGAAGAACACGGTGTCGTCGGCCCGGTTCCGGAAGGTGGACGTGGACGAGTACGACGAGAACAAGTTTGTGGACGAGGAAGACGGGGGCGACGGCCAGGCCGGGCCCGACGAGGGCGAGGTGGACTCCTGTCTGCGGCAATATCCTTGCGTTCGCCGAGCCCCCCACCCGCCCCCTCCCGGGCCTCCGCCGCCGGTGGGACCTGGGGAGCGCGGGCCCTGCGGTCCTGGCGGGGGTCCCCCATGCAGAGGGGACAGCGGCTGCCCCGCTGCCCGCCGGGCCGTCCGGAGACCCGGTCCCGCCCAGGAAGGCCGCCTCCCCCGCGCGCCCGGGGGTCCTCAGGTCGCCCGAGCGCCGGCCTCGGACCCGGTCCTGCCGGCCGCGCCCTCGCGGGCTGGGGAGGGCGTCGGGCGGGTCGCGGAGGCCGAGGCGGGCGCTCAAAGTTTCTGTCCCCGGAACTCTCTGTCCTGGGGTCGCAGGAACTCCAGAAATTTCTGGTCGTGGGGAAGGGGCGTCTTTCCTGGGTGATTTTGTTACTGGAAGCGTCAGCGTAGTTTACTCCTCGCCGGGGAGAGGGGAGGCGGTTTGCACATCGAGGCCCCTGCGTGCTTGCCATCCCTGGGCCTTCGTGTTTTTGTTAAGAGAAAGGGGTCTGGCAAAATCTGGATTGCACAGAATTTGTTAACCCGGGGGAGAGGAGTGAATACAGAAAAACCCACACAACTCCCAAGTAGGAAGCTGTTACCTGCTAAGAAAAGGACAATAGAAAAAAGACGGGGAATGCATGTGGAGAATCCCTGGAAATGTTTAAAATAAGCCCCAGTGAATAAAATAGGAGATGAGTCATTTGTATAAAGCAGAATCATTCTTGTAATCCCAAAATTGTTTCCATTTTAGTTAAAATATGGCCGTCAGTTCCTGGTTTTTGTTTTTGCATATTTGAATTATTCATAACTCTGAAGTCGTATTTGCATCACATCTTTTTTAGAAAAATGTAGATGTTGCAAAAACCTGAAACTTGTGGTTCTAGAAAATCTCAATTACTGAATTTTTATGCATTTCTAATTCTTGGGTGTATTCATAGAGAAGGCTCTTTCCTCACCAGTGTCCTATTAAAGTATCATGGCAAAATATATGAGTGAAAGAATTTGGTGAAAACTCTGTCTTGTCTTAAAGTCACCTAAATACAGCATCAAACATTTACCAATATATAGATGTCCCCTTAATTGCCACAACTTTCACAGTCAATTGTTACCATTTGGCATTATCTGAATACTTATTAGGTGTTTTGGGTCTTAGAAAGTGGCCAGTCCACAAAAGGCACGCTCCTCTAGAAGTCCTTCAGCCTTAAAAATAACAGTTTCTCACCAACCTGGGTGACTTTTTTGTTGTAAGACCTGTTTCTTCAGAAGATAGTGGTGAGCATTTTTCGTGATGGGTGGATGGTGTTTTATGAAACCCCCATGTATTTGAGTAATTTGTGATGATTCTTAGATGGTACTGCTGTATCCATATCAATGGGTCGGCTTTTTAATCAGTTCATCAGGACAGATAAAGGTACTGAGTCTTCTGACCTTTGTTGGAGCTGGGAGAGACAGCCCTGGAGGGTTAATAGAGATGGAGGAACAAGCAAAGTCTGAGGTTTTCCTTTTAGGGGAATGACAGTACATTCTGACAGTCGATTGGCCTTCCGCTTCTCATGCTTGCTAACTCACTGGTGCTTTAATAAAGAGTCTAAATTTCATAGGTATGGTCTAACATAGTTCGAGTAACCTTTATGAAATATAAGAGAAAATGTCTAAAACAAAAAATCAAACTGCCACCTAAGGGTCATATGAATTATTACATCTTCTGTAATACCTCTTTTCATCAACATTGAGAGATTGCCAATGTATTTCATTCAGTTTGCTAGAGTAATCTACCAGCATTTCCCATTGATACAGAATATAGTTTTAGTAAAAGTTTAGTCTTTATTTTTCCAACTAGAATCACATAAAAATACATATTTTGGTTGATGACAGGTGATTTAATTTGGGGGACTAATAATTCTGATGTGTATCTCTAGGTTTCTGCCACCCTAGATAATGTTTACATATGTGTCTTACTAGAAAGTAAAAGTTGATCAAGGCATTCATTTGATAGTTAGAACCAAGGGTGAAACGATCTTTGCTTTATTGAAAAGAATGTCTAATGTTCTATTTTGCTTTTGGCATTTTACTTTGACTGATACACTGGAAACCAACACATTGACTGAACAATACTGAACATAGTGACTGTGGTAATTTTCATTTTTATGCATAAAGTCTTCTGAACCAGTGGTTATAATGCTTTCCTGGGGACCGTCCTTTGCTGTTACCCCTTAACTTTCATCACAGGAAACATGACAGCTGCCCTGCAGGCAGCTCTGAAAAACCCCCCTATCAACACCAAGAGCCAGGCAGTGAAGGTGAGTCGCAGACTTTAACACAGTGATCTCTGCTGGTATCTTATTCATACCAAGAGTCTTTAAAGTTGCACAAAATAAACAAATATGTTGACTGTTTACTATCTTTGCCATAAAAGAGCTTGCAATGTAGTTTAATAGGTTAAAATTTCCTGTGAAAAAATAGGCCAGGTGTAGTGACTTATACTTGTAATCCAAGCACTTTGGGAGGTCAAGGCAGGAGGATTGCTTGAGGCCAGGGGTTTGAGACCAGCCTGGGCATCGTAGGGAGACCGCACATCTACAAAAAATTAGCTGGGCATAGTAGCAAGTGCCTATAGTCCAAGCAACTCGAGAGGCGGAAACCAAAGGATTGCTTGCACCCAGGAGGTTGAGGCTATGTAGAGAGCCGTGATTGTGCCACTGAACTCTAGCCTGGGGGACAGAGTGGAACCCCAACTCAAAAAAAAATTAACTGGGTATGGTAGCACACCTGTAATCCTAACTACTCAGCAGGCTGAGGCACAAAGAAGATAGCTTGAGCCCAGGAGTCTGAGGCTGCAGTGAGCCATGATTGGACCACTGCACTCCAGCCTAAGCAAGACCTTTTCTCAAAAAAGAAAAAATAGCCCTCTACTGTAGAGTTGTGATAACACTGCATGGTAGAAGTGAAATCATTTCTGTGTGTGTATTTAGAGGAGACCACTCAGGCTGAATTTCAGCAAAGGCTTGAATAAGTAACACTTTTACAAAAATAAACGTTGTAATTGCTTTTTAAAGATTTTTTTAAATTGTACAATTACTAAATGTTTATTATAGAAGGCTCAGACATATGGCAGGGATAAAAAATAATCGTCCACAGTCTCACCACCCAGAGATAACAGTTACTACTTTTTGGTGATACAGTGTCTTCTTAGAGTTTTTTTATGCCTGTCTTTGTTTTTTTAAGAATGGAATTTTATAACTGGCTTTTTCAACTGTATAGCAGCGCAAGTGCACTTCTTAGCAATAAGTGTAATTTGGTAGTATTTGTAACGACTGTAGATCGATAAACTACAGTGTCTATATAACCTTTTGTTGTTAGTTTGATCATTTTTTTTCTTATTGTAAACTACTGAACTGAATAATTTTTGGTGTATTTTTCATTATTTCCTTTGAATAAATTCCTAGAAGTGAATTGCTGGATCGAAGAATGTACATTTTTAAGGCATTTGGTATGTGTGGTATTGCCACCTTGCCCCTCAGAGCAGTTGTGCAAATTACATTCCCTGCAGTAGTCTTTCATTCTTAAGACCCTATTCACGTTTTTAAAATGAAGTCCATAGCATCAACCCCTCTGTCCATAGCTATTCATACATACTAGGAGCTTCAAGAATCATCTTAAATGAATAGGAGTAGGTAATAACTTAAATAAATGCATAATAATTACCTAAGCAACATAATTTTTTTATTAGGGGAACAATTGCTTTGGAATTGGAAACAATTTGAAAATTTATAAGGAATGTCATTGAAATTGCAGTTTTACCACCTTCTGCTTTTATGTGGGAGGTTATAACTCTGGATGCAGAGAGTTTTCTAAATCTGGTAATGGCATAGTCTTTAAACTGACGACACCAATAGGTGGTAGAAACATTCTGTAAAATCCTGACCAGTAGGGATGCCAGAAGTATCACTTTGTGTTGAATAGATGGAGAAACAAATTTTTGAAAGGGTCAATTAAGTGTTCCTTTGCTTGGCTGGATGGGTGAGAAAATAACTTTGCTTTTGAAGCTGGCTTTTGTCAAAGAAAAAAGATCATTATAAATTAATAGCACTGTATCTCACTCATATCTATAGTCGACAATAGATGTAAAACTTAAGTTTTCTTAGAACATTAAAATGATAAAAGAGGGTTTTGTTGTTGTTTATGGTTTTGTTGTTTGTTTTGTTTTTGAATAGGGATTTCACTCTTGTCACCCAGGCTGAAATGCAGTGGCATGATCACAGCTTATTGCAGCCTCAACCTCTCGGGCTCAGGCAATCTTTCCACCTTAGCCTTCTGAGTAGTTGAGACTACAGGGAAGTGCCACCACACTCAACTAATTTATCTTTTTATTTATTTATTTATTTTTGTAGAGACAGGGTCTTGCTATGTTGCCTAGGCTAGTCTTGAATTCCTGGGCCCAAGTGATCCTCCCACTTCAGCCTCCCTAAGTGCTGAGATTACAGGCGTGAACCACCATGCCCAACCAAGAAAAGAAAGTTTTTAAGAAAGTATTATTTCTGAAGGATAATTCAAGGTAGAACTGCATATGACTTTTTTTTGTTGGGATTTCTTTTTTTTTTTTTTTGAGTTGGAGTCTCACTCCTTTACCCAGGCTGGAGTGCAGTGGCACACATGCTCACGCCCGCGCCAGGGTCAACCTTCTGGGCTCCAGTGATCCTTCCGCCTCAGCCTTCCAAGTAGCCAGAACTACAGACACGTACTACCGTGCCCAGCTATTTTTTATTTTATTGTAGAGACGAGGTCTTGCCAAGTTGCCCGGGCTGGTCTTTTTAAGATCAAGATGTTTTAATAAATTGTTAAATTATCACATTGCCAGACACAGTGGCTCAAACCTGTAATAATCCCAGCACTTTGGGAGGCCGAGGCGAGAGAATTGCCTGAGCTCAGGGGTTTGAGACCAGCCTGGACAACTTGGTGAGACCTAGTCTCCACAATAAATAAATTTAAAAAAAAATAAGCCAAGCATAATAGTGCACACCTGTAGTACTAGCTACTTGGAAAGCTGAGGTGGAAGGATCGCCTGAACCCAGCAGGTCGAGGTTGTGGTGGCTGTGTATGTGCCACTGCCCTCCAGTCTGAGCAACAGAATGAGACTCCAGCTCAAAAAAAAAAAAATTATCACATTGACCTGTTAACAAATCTTCTCGGCTCTACCTTCAATTTTGTCAAGCACCTGTCCAGTCTTTACCACCTCTGCTGCTGCCACACTCACCACATCCAGCCTGATTATACTTCCTAATGGGTCTCCCTGCTTCTGCCTTGCTCCCTGCTCTCACAGCTCATTCTCAGCAGAGACACCAAAGTGACCCTATCAATATGTGAGTCGGATTGCCGCACTGCTCTGAAGACCTTCTCTCAGTAAAAGCTGAAGTCCTTACGTTGCCTCAGGCCACACAATCTGCTCTCCCAGGACCTCTGATTTCCACCCTGCGTTTCCCTACCACTCGACTCCAGCCACACTGGTGATCTTTCTATTCCCTGAACACATTGAAGGCACGCTACTAGCACTACTCTTTCCTCTGTCAGAAACACTCCTCAGATAGCCCCAAGGTTTTGCCTTTCACTTCCTTCAGGTCTTTACTCAAATGTCACCTCCTTAGTGTGGCCTTTTCAAAGTTGTAAACCCTACCCACACACACATATCCAGATGTTCTGTTATGTGTTTACCCCCAGGACCGGGCAGGCAGCATCGTCTTGAAGGTGCTCATCTCCTTTAAAGCTAACGATATTGAAAAGGCAGTTCAGTCCCTGGACAAGAACGGTGTGGATCTGCTAATGAAGTACATTTATAAAGGCTTTGAGAGCCCCTCTGACAATAGCAGTGCTGTGTTGTTGCAGTGGCATGAAAAGGTAAGTTGGGAGTTGCATGTATGACGGGCTCCTGGTAGTAGAGAGTAGCAATGACAACCTCTCACCTAAGGAACCATTTTAACTGGGTTGTACTTACTTGTTATTACACGTAAAATGCATGAAAATGGTTGCTCAGATGTATGCTTACTAGCCTTGATCTTACTAGATTCTGACTTGCAACACTTAACATTTATTCAGTAATGATTGTTATTCACTAAACGTAATCTTGAACTTTAAGTTAGAGCAAAACTTTGCAAAATAAATAATCAGTAAAAGTCAAGAATTCTTTTATAATGACCAAAAGGTAGAAACCAACCCAAGGGTCTGAGGACAGATGGACAGATAAACCGTGGTATATACATAAAATGGAATATTATTCAGCCATTAAAAGGAATAGAGTTCTGTCACATGCTGCAACATGGATGAACCTTGAAAACATAGCAAGTAAAATGAGCCAAACCCAAAAGACAAATATTCACATGCAATGATCTAGAATTTGCAAATTCAAAAGGACAAAAAGTCAGAGGTTACCAGGGACTGGGAAAAGCAAGGAATAGAGAGGCATTCCTTAATTGGTACAGAGTTTCTGTTTGAGTTGGTGGGAATGTTTTAGATTGAATGCAGTTAATGCCACTGGAATTTCACATTTAAAGATTGTTAAAATGGCAAATTTATAAGTTTTACCACAATTTTAAAAAAAGAAAGAAATGAGTAGGGATCAAGAATTCTTAAGTCCTTTTTTCTATTTATGCATGTATTTTACAATGTGAGCAGATTCTGATACATCATCTATTAAAGAGTAGAAGGATTTTGAGCTTCTTAGTTGGTAAGGTAATCTTTAATATTCGACTCTTGCATTACACTCCTACAGATATAAACAATAACATTTGAATAGAACTACCACAGAAACTTGAGTGTCTGTTGTAAGTGTGAAAACACACACACATAAGATAAAAATACATAGCAAAACTTGTTGTTTAGCTCTGGTCAAATTACTTTATCCCTCATCCACTATCAAAAAGAACTAACACTGATGGATAAGGTGACCATTCCTCACAGTTTTCTCAAGATAGCTCCAGTTTATGCCTGTTGTCCCATCTTAACTATAGTTTCCCCTTTTATAATTTACATGGCATCCTATTCATGGAATACTTTGCCAGGTACTGCACTGCTTATATTATATTTAATTATTACAATAACCCTACAGACTATGGAAACATCCTTATCATCCTCAGTTTACCCGTGAAGAGCTAACTTGAAAAACCCAGGCTGCTGAGTTCCAGGATAGCCTCAGGATGGTAGTGAATACTGACTGAGCACTTACTATATTCCAAACACTTTTCCAAGGACTTTATTAATTCATGTAATCCTCATAAAAATAATAGGAGTAAAATCTTGCCATTAATCCTCTTTTGTAGCTGGGAAGACTAAGGCATGAGTTAAGTCCTTATTCCTTCCTAACATCAGTCACCATTTTTTGCCAGTCTTCCGAAATCCATCCACACAAGTATGTCTCTGATGCAGCTGTTCACAGTCTCTTTCCAAGGCTGTTGCTATAGCTTCCTAACTGGTTTCCCAGCCACCAGTTTTATCTTCCTTAAATCTGTTCTACACCCACCCACCAGAATGATCTCTTTAAGATCCAAATTGATTGGGCCACACACGCTGGCTCATGCCTGTAATTCTAGCAGTTTGGGGAGCTGAGGCTGAGGGATTGCTTGGCCCCAAGAATTTGAGACCAGCCTGGGTAACATAGGAAGACTTAGTCTCTACAACACCATCAAAAAATAAACTGGGTATGGTGGCATGCACCTGTAGCCCCAGTTACTCAAGAGGCTGAGGCAGAAGGATTGCCTGAGCCCAGGAGATCGAGGCTACAGTGAGCCATGATTGTGCCACTGCACTCCAGCCTGGGTACCAGTAAGACCCCCCAACTCCAAATTGCCCTTGTCAATCAACCTTCAGGATGAAGCCCAAGTTTCCAAGTCATCTTCCATGTCATTCTTTCCCCTGGGTTACAGCGATGTGCCAGCCTTTCCCTGAATGCTCTACCTCCCTACATTTGTTCATGACTTTCATATGTCTCCTCACATTAGACAAGAAAATGCTGGATTTTTTTTCAATTTTGTATCCTCAGCATTTTGCACAGTACTCAGTACACAAAGGTATTCAGTAAATAGTTTTCGAACAGAAGGAAACCAGAGCTCCAGATTCCTAATACTTAATCATTACTTTACATTTTTCAAGTTAGAGTCAAAGTTCCTATGTTCTTAGCTATTAAATAATACCTTCTTTGGGAGAAAAAAATGATAAACACCTAAACTGCATGGAAGTAAGTCAGGATGGTTGACTCCTAGTGTGAATTTTCTCCTGACTGGCGAGAATGAGAGATGCAGAATGTCCTCAATTTGTATTTGAACACCTGCTTTAGGCGAGAACATTATGCTGCAGATTTTTTTAAACATTATGTAGAAACCACGTAACGCAAGCTCATGAGGGTTGTGTTTATTACTGTATCCCCAGGATCAAGAACAGTGCCTGGTACATAGTGCCCAAGAAGCTTTTATCAACTAATAAATCCCAAATCTATAGCAAACACATTCCTTCTTTAAGAAAAATGTTCTGCCTAATGTGAGAATTGGCTCTTTCTGACTGTGTCAGCACTGACATTTCGGTTTGTTTTCAGGCACTTGCTGCTGGAGGAGTGGGGTCCATCGTTCGTGTCTTGACGGCAAGGAAGACGGTGTAGCTGGGCCAGAGCTGGATCTCGGCTTGGGTGTGGGAGTAACTGGTACAAAGACCAAACAACCAAATGCCGCCGCCGCCCTGTGGGCAGCATCTGCTTCTCTCAGCTTTGCCTTCATGCTTCCTTTTTCGTATCTGCAAAGAAGAAAAGTACATATCAGTCTTCCTTTCATGAAACTTGGAATATTATAGAGAAAATTTTGTTTCAACGGGAGAGTTTCATTCTCCCAAAACCATTTCAGTGATGTGTACACCAGTCTGTATATAGTATAATTTACACTCAAGTTTACTTGTGCAATTTTAACCCCTGTTAGCCGGTTTTTTGTTTTGTTTTGTATTTTTAACTAATACTGAGAGATTTTATCAGAATTTGAGGCCAGTTTCCTAACTTATTGCTAGTCAGGAAGTGATCTTTATTTTTAAAAGGGAGACTGGCAGCTATTAACATTGCAAAACTGGACCATACTTCCCTTATTTGAGCAAAATGTGTTTCTGGAATAAGTGGTGGGTGAACACCACTACCAGCCTCCAGCTTTGCTTCTGCTTGCCTCCAGGTTATCTGTGCT